>JAIFHD010002770.1:0-20282 GCA_019721455.1 Psilocybe mexicana
CTGATGATGTTGAAGGAGTCGTTGTTCGTAGGGATTGGTTTCCGATAATCAGTGCTGTGCGGGATTTGATTGGTGGTATATATGATACTGTGGTCTCTTGTGTCGGTAAATAGTTGTGTGGTTGTGGTAATTAGAATGAACGTTGACTGTCAGGTGCATGTGAATGAAATGAAGTCTGAAGGTGTTGTTTCTTGAGTGATCTGTTTTGACTTTTAGAGGGTTAAAGATGATCGGGGAGAATGTATTTTGTAATTTTTGTTATGCGGTATCAATACAAGTGATCTACTAGTCTGTAGAAACAGCGGTGTGTGCAGACGCTCCACAGATATCCCTGGCAGATAATTGGACATTTTATGTTGATAAATAGTGATTTAATACAGGGGTCTGCTGAATCGCAGATGTGATTGGTCTACTATAAGGGACTGACGTCGAAGAAGGGATGGTGCAAAATGTCGGCGAGTGGGACACGACGATTCAAATCTAGGCGTGTCATACACTCCACTACATCGCTTGAAAGCTCTTCAAGAATGGTGTACTGTATTCGATGTTTCAGCTTTGGTTTGAAGAGTCGATCGATCCTGTGAGTCGTACCTTCAAGGGTTCTGCTTGTTCACAGAATTCCCGGACTACATGGGACACTCCCTCAAACTCAGGAAAGTCTGAGTTGTCGTATTTGAATACTCCTTTGAAAAATCTCCGGATGTCGTGTACTAACGAATCTGGAAAAGGACCCAGCATCGTGTCAAATATCACTGCCTTCTCTCGGGGGTATAGTCGCCCGGGGACGCAGACTGGGAATAAGGGTTTGCGTAATAGCAACTCTGCGACGACGCAGCCCACTGAGAACACATTGCTCGACGACGTAAGAGGAAAGTCTAACGAGAGTTCTTTCAAAAAATGTGTCTGTTATTGGTGTTGTACAAGGCTCACCGTACACATGTTCTGGGGACTTGTACTGGTCTCCACACGTTATCCGCGACGGGTCAGACCCGACGCTCCCGTAATAGGCTAAGCGGATCTTGGTCGATTTGAGGACTCTCTGGAGACATTCTGGGCTGAGAACGGTCCTTCTGTTGGAAAAGGACGATCTCTTACTCTGCTGCTATAACCACGGGTGTCGTAGTTATAGTATATCTCTTCTGTGTCTTCGTCCACGACTTCGAAGTTCTCCGGTGATGTATCAATGTTGAAAATGGAGTGATTGTTGAGATCTTGGGTGTGTGAATGAGGGCATCAGACTCCATTCATGCAGTCGGAGCGGATGAACAGCCGCCAAAGGACTTACGTTGGACGGCGCCTATAATCTGAGTGGCGATTTCGATAACGTGTCTCTTCGAAATATGGATTTCTGCATCGGATATGACTTCTTTTAATGTTCTTTGGCACTTCTCAAACACTGTATAAGAATAGATGGAGTCGACATGTTGGACCACGAATCGGGAAAATCTGTGAGTAAGGTCAGCGTTGTGTTGTTCTGGTGTTGTATGCATGTAAAAATGTAATAAGACATCTTACTCAGCGCGGAACGAACAGGTATCTTTGAGCCATTCGACCTCTTTGGTTACATCTATTTCCCGAACGCGGGCCCGTGTCACGATCCGTATAACTTTTTTGGAGGTATCGTTCTTCTTTTTTGCGTGTACTTCCTGCGTTATCTTTCCTTCCCTGACGACTGCAGTGACCTTGTCTGTTGCATTTGAATATCAGCGCGACTGCAAATTCAAATCGAGGCTGTCCTTTGTACTTACATTCACGGCAGATCCTGTCCCCTATCTTGAACCTTTTTAGTTAATTGATGTGAGTAAAGGGTGTATCTTTGTGATGTCCTGACTTGCCTTGGAGCAGCTGTTAACGACCATATCAATTGCGGCATCGTTGTTGGTATACTCGACCGAGAAGGACCAATGCGTGGTCAGATACGAAAAATACGGTCCGTTATAAATACTCTGAAATTCAATTCTTGTGTATTCATTTGGGGAGCGTGGATGGGTGAACGAGAGGCTAAACAGCAAAAGATGTCCGTGAAAGTCGTGCAGTTGTCGTTGAAGTCAATTTGCCAAGGTGCCAAGAACGGTTTAATTGGGCATTGTTTGTGCGAGAAGGCGTGGCGAGCAAGGACCAAAGACACGTAAACAAGTGTAGACACGCCAAGTACAATATTCGATTGTGTCAATTTGTGTGGCCCTCGATCTTGATATCGCTCTCTCCTCAAGCTCCCGTTTTATAGCGCAATGGGTGCTGACGTTGAGCCCGTGAATCCTCTTCTTTTTGTTTTTGTTTTCGTTCCTAATGAGCGATTCGTCAGATATTGGGATTGCTCATCCGATCCTTTCCCTTGAGGGGGAGACGGAACGGAAAGTGTATGTCCCTTTCCTTTTTTACATTTGCTGTTCTCGATGTTAACCTCTCTTTTTGATCTCGTTTCTTTAGACCGGTCAACGCTAGTACGGGAGAGGTCATTGCTGGCAAATGTGAGGTTCTTTCTGTGGCGTGTCGTGTGCTCGCTTAATGGTTTGGATTTATCTAGATCGGTTGGTTGTGATGATCACTTCGGGGGCCTGTGGTGAAGTATGGCGGGCAGAGGTGACTGGGGAGTGTAGGAATGTCGCGGTTAAGATAATGTTTACAGAAGGGCGTAGCGTTCAAGCTGACAGGGCCCGAGAGGTGGGTGAGTTGCTCAATTCTTCGATGTCCAGGACGCGGGGTATCATGTAGGTTCTCCTTGTTGGATCTTTGGTTGCGATTCTTTGACTTGCTCTCCCTAGCTACCTGGCCTGGGCCTTTGGGTCAGACAATCATTTACGACATGAATGCCTTTTCTTCGACCTCTATGGGATGGACTTTCGTAAATTGTTGAATACGCCAGACACATTCCCGTTCCCGTCATTTCAAACACGAGAGATTCTCTGGCAGGTCTGTATGGGTATTGCTCGTCAGTGTTCCTGGTTTTCGTTTGATTTTCTTTTTTCTTTTCTTTTCTTTTCTTCTTTGTAGATCTGCACAGACTGGATATCGTCCACACCGATATAAAACCCGAGAACATTGTACTCGTCGACGATAGTCTGGTGACCATCCGCGGGCTTGACAGTGAAGGGCAATGTTGTGATAAGGTCGGTCGAAGTGACGTGTCGTTTCGTACCGTCCTCTCTTTTTCTCTCTCTTTGCGACGCTCTCTGTTGACGTGTTTGTCTCTGTCAGAGTATACTTCGAAGTGTCGAGGTCAAGATCATAGATCTTGAAGATTCTGTTTCCCATCCTCGCAATCTGCGCTATGTCCCTGGTACACCTGGGTATCGTCCGCCTGAGGTGTACGGAAGTGAGTACTCATCTTCTTGGGGTGATCCAGTGGAATTTATGTATGTTGATAGAGAATGGTTGGGACTTTCCGGTTGATGTGTTCGCTGTTGGGTGCCTGGCGTATGAACTATCTGTCGGTGTCCCTCTTCTCCCGTGGACAGAAGATGTGCGGGAATATCTGTATTGTGTAGAGAAGGTCGTTGGCAGGTTCGGGACCCTTCAAGTACAGGACATATGCGACGTCCATCGTGATATGTTTGGTACCCGGACTAGACTTCCGAAGGTGAAAGTTTCCGGCATGCACACGAAAAGGAAGACTCAGTTGCTTCGCTACATCGCCGATACAAAATGGCGTCGGGTACGTGGTCTTTTGTGTCTCGACGATTGAAGTCCGTGAGCTCAGTATACGTTAGAAGTGTATAACTGATCCAGATGTCAAAGATTTCATTACTTCCTGTACGAGGGTCGATCCTCACGCGAGACTTTCAACAGAGTCGATGATTAGGCACAGGATATTTAACGACTTTGCGAGAGTACATAGTATGTGAATACGAAGGCTGTGTCTAGGAATTGCGAAGCGTATATATCCTGAATGCAAGGTCTTCTTTTTCGTTGAGTATGGTGTAAGCTTGTCGTTGTCTCCTTTTCTTCTTCTGGTCTGTCACGGTATACGGACGAAATATCGAGTTGTTGGGTATATCTCGCAGAGACTGGCTCGTCGCTTGGGTGGCTTCTACGGGGGTGTCTGCGTATTGCTCTGGAGAGCGCGTACAAGGAAGGTTGTGAAAGCTATTACGCGTGCTGATCATGCCCGTGCTTCTCTTTCTTTCGATTCCTGGAACGTGGCATCTGTTTGGGCGGACCTGGGGTAACTTTACGAGGTTGTAAGGACGATGCATTACATATCGCTGTTCGGGGTATCTTACGACGCTATCTGTTGGTCTTGTATCGAAAGGTCTCTTCCTTTTTCTTGCTGTTTTGTGGTACTGTTCGCCGAGCTCTTGAGACTTTTGAAGTTGTCTCTGATCCGTATGTTCTTTGATCCGCGCAAAGGGGCTGGGTAGTATGATCCTACCGTCTATTCTTCTGGGGAACAAACGACAGGAAGGGAGACAGGGGGGGGCGTTCACGGCACTCTCTCTGTTGTACATTTTTTTTTCTCTTTTGGTTCCCCTTTCTTCTGTCTCGTTCTTTTTTGCTTTTGATTGATTCGAATTGAGGGTTGGGGTGGGTGGAGGGGAAGGGGTGTCAAAAGTCCCGTGTATCAACAGATCGGACTCACTTGCTCTCCACAGGTCGGTGCAGGTCTTTCTTGTTCTTTCGGATTTCAAGATCCATACATGCTTTGATGCCTTCTTACGGAGGTTACCTCCCAGATTACAAGGTCTTTGAAGAAGATTTCAATGGATCGTGTTTACCAATATCTACGATTCGCGAAGTTGGTGTAAGGTTCCAACAGCTACTACATGGTCCGATCACCGTCATGCCCTTGATTGTGATGACAAGCAAGGAGGTTGAGGGAGCGTCCGACAGGACGGTCAGATAGCTTGAGAATAGTCCGTTGATCGGTCTTGTATTGTACCTTGTGGATCTTGTCGAGTGTTTAGAGGTCGTTGTGATTGTGTGGCAAAGTTTGTTGTATGGAGGCGTTTTGGTTTTTGATGTCGTTCTCTTGTTGGCGGCAATAGAGGGAATCAGGGCCAGGGAATCAGGTCGGGAGGTCCTGGTACTGTGGAGTGAAGAAGATATAATATAGCGGAAGGCGTGTTTATATAAAGGTGACAGAAAAAAGAAAAAAAAAATCATTGTGGTGCCTACTTGAATATCATGGCTCATGTTCCGCGTACTGCACCATTCGGCCTTACACCCCAGTGAGTTAAACATGTTGCCTTTTTATTGCGTCTCATCGTTCTTGCTCCAAGGTCCCGACTTATACAGGAGGGTGAATTGAGTCGCCAGGTGCAACAAGATTTCGTGTTTGTCATCCGTCGCCAACAGTGTATCGTCGGCATGCTCAAATCGTCCCAGGGGCTTGTCGGTCCCGGTCAATGCCCATCCGTGAGTACTTCTTCATTCTTTTCTTTTACGTGTTCGCGATCGTCTCTGACGGCGGTGATGTTGTTCTCCAGCGACAAGTTAACCACGTTCCTAATCTTCCGCATCGCAAAGACCAGTCCGATCGCCTGACAGATGTCGCGCCACACGCTTCTTCAACCCACGATGGTAATAATGTTGTGAGTGTCTCCCGTGCACCGGTCAATAGCACCCAGTTGATGTTCGGAGCTGTGAAGGTTCAAACTCAAGCTGGGCGTCTTCCGATCCATACCGCTGGTCCTATCGGAGGGTTCGAACCATCTTCTTCGAGTAACGGGGTACGAGTTTTTACTTTCCTATCCTTCCTTTGCCCTTGTATTGAAATCGTGGGGTGTTAGACTCGACGAGACGCGAGTGCGAGACGAGAGGGCGAGCACTCTGGATATTATCGTGCAAATTGTTATGAATATGGCACCGCTCCGACGACCGGTGGGCGAACTTACTCTAATAACGGTTCTTTGGCGCCAGAACACCAAGTCGATCCCAATACGGTCACGATGGCGAACGTGTCGGGCGCTGGTTTTGCTTCAGCTGGAGATTCTGGTTCTATTTTGTTCGGTCTTTGAGACTTGAGTTCTGTGTAGAAGTTGGCAGCGGCTATGATTACTCCCTGTCCCTTTCAGCCAAGGTCATGTATAGAGAGTGGCATATATTACATGAGTTCTTGTTTTTATGCGTCCAAATTAGTATGATATAAACTGGGGATTGTAGTTCAATGTACAGTGTGATGGGCTATCGAGTTAATGTGGTTGTGACATCTCTGGGACGGTGTGTCCCAGCTGAGAGTAGGGTTACAAGGTTCAAGATTCAATTACTTCTCTGGCTAAGTACATACATATACCTAAAAGCGTGCGACAATTTCTACTTTACATGTCTGTCTGAGATGGACAGAGGACGACGAGGCCCTTTAAGTTAACTTGGTTCCAGTGCCGGATCACCGTCGGACAATATAGTACATTGTTTCGTCCAGTTCTGTTCTGTTTAGAAACGGGAAAGCTCTATTGGTTACGAGGCTTGGTAGCTGGATGACTGTTCTCTGAACGATTTGCCTTAGATTCCCCTCTTGGTTTAGAGCGGAGGTTCGGACGATTTGGCGTTTCCACTGGCGCCTCTGGAATCGAGACTCTGGCTTGGATGCTTGTCTCGGATTCTGTCTCGGATTCTGTCTCGGATTCTTGTTCTTGTTGTTTGTTTGACTTGAGAGCGGGATCTTCAGATTCTGGTTTGTGTCGTTTATCATTTGGTGGAGGGCTGGCAGAGTCTCTTTCCTTCCGTTTGCCTGCGCTCGAAGGCTCTGGTCGTGATGGTATGTTAATATATCTCTTTGGGGGATGTTCACCTCTTACCGTCAAAAAGTTCTAGTTGTTCCCCGGTTTGCAGGGGCTCGAACTCGTCGTCGATTCCAGGATATATGGAGACGTCTGTTTCGTATGACGCGTTTCTGGGAAGTTTGTCCACTCTGACAAGCTGGAGGGGGACGATTTCAGGCCACCAGGAATCGCCGTTCACAACAAAACCGAGTCTGCAAGAAACGACGATGATATCATCCCGGTTAAACTCCGGGTTAGAGCTCTCTTCTAACTTCTGGAGCACTCCTCCGCTGAAGTTGTAATATAAGGGTCTTTCGGGGTTGGGAATTTGTTTCGATTCCTCGGCTGCCTTTGCGACCCATGGATGGGGTGAGTATGATAAAGAAGTTGAACTGTTTGCCTTGGAATTAAAGGGTGTGCGGCGAGTAAATATCTTTGATGTCACTATATAGTATTCTCTGTTCTCGGGGTTCCTCCCGTCCTGCCAGCTTCTCCTAGGTCGATTGCCTTTGTTGAAATTCTCTTGCGACGATACATGATCCTCGAACGCCTGGCGACAATGAGACGGATGTTTTGGGAGAGGGGTATCGGTACTCACTCTTAAATGTTCCCATATGGAACCGTCTACCGACGTGTCAAATGCATACGTGACTTCACACTTGAACGAAGGAGTGTTCTGTCTATCTAGGATGAGCCTATATTTTCTAAATGTTAATCGCATTGGGATTAGATCCTCACATCCGATCGCTGGGGATGCCCTCTGGTGCATGCTCCCCCGGGGGAACAAAATTCCCTGTTTCGAGATCAGACCCCCATTTCCAGATGGCTGCAAAGACAAGGATTGCGACCTTCCCTGTCTTCGTGTTTGTCATCTGAATTACAGGTCGGTGAGCTCAATCTATGGTAAACTGCAAAGAAAATTAGACGCACAAACCACCGCGACTGGCCGTTTGTAGGTCTGGCGACGACGAGCGGGTCGTCTGATGCCAATGCTTCCGCTGCTTCAGCGAAAGTGATCTCCGTTGGACGGAATCGTTTGGTTTGCCACTTCTCGAGACGTTCGAGGACTTCTTCGCTATGGGCCATTGTCTGACTTGATGGGGGGCATCTGTGGATGAAAGCCCTGATATTTATACTGTGGTGCTGTGTCTTGCTTAGTACACACCGACGTACACCCTATGTAAGGATCGTGATTCAGTGAAGGGGATAGTCCCCGTGGATGTTGGTATGTGTTTGGGGTTCCTAGACGAGTCTCCGGGGTTGAGTTGCGATTAGACTGACGCCTTATCACGCGTATTGTGTTTTATTACATGAAGCGGGTGAATGAAGCCAGAGGACAGGAAACCTTGGGAAAACCCAGCAATTCCGATCCAAATTTTGGCAAAGTGACCATTAGTCATGTGATCTATTGCTTGTAGTTATTTTTTTGCCAAGGGTTTGTCAATGTTTGCACGGCTGATTCTTGGGCTGGTTTACTCCTGCCAGGTCTTCGCCCCGGCTTTGTGTCTGTTTTTCGTTGTCCATTCTTGATTGTTTCGTGAAAATATCAGTAAACCGGTCCCTGTTACAGAGCTATCTGGTTATTCGACATGAAGGTTGCACGGCTAGCGATTGCGACGGGGTTTAAAAGGACGGATGTTCTATCTAGGCGAAGAGTTTTTATTTTACTATTCCATACACCCATTCTCATGATCTATGGCGTCCCAGCTCGACAGGTCGTTCTTGACAACAATCTCATGTTTACCCGAGCACGTCATATATCGCATCATGTCGTTTTGTGGCTTGAAAGAGCTCATCGCTATGAACGGTGCATGTTGGTTGACGCGCGCCCTCGCCAGGTTCTATACACGTCGTGTATGGAATTTCGATCTCAGGTTCAGACTCTGGTTTTCAGACGTCCGTGGATTTCAGAGGTTATTGCGTCGATACCGCGCTATCGTCTCAGGATCGCTGGCATTACAGTTCTTTGATCGCTCTTTTTACGCGGACTCTGACATGGACCTTTATGTCTACCACCTTCATATCAGGAGTGTGGCAAATTGGGTGGCGGGCGAGGGGTACGCCTTCATCTCCGCCAGTGCTCGTCGCGATGTCAAGCGATGCTTCCAGTTAAGGTCGACCAATCCCTACCAGTTAGGCTATAACGGATCCTCCATCACTATCATCATGAATTATGAAAAAGACGAAGTTCTGTGGGACGGTACGCATCGGAGGAGAAAGATCCAGATCATCGGCGTTGAGGTGCACCCCTTGCGCCATATGCTACATGAATACCATTCAAGTGAGCCTTTCACAGATGATAGTGACAACGTGGTTGCTGATTTTAGTTTGGGAATGAAGCTGGAGTGCTGAATTTCATATCGGCCACAGTCGCAGTGTCTTTATTTCCCAAGACAACTTTCATTGATCGTCAGTTCGCTGTCCTCAAACACCTGCCTTCCCCGCGATCTCGTCAATGGATCGAGAAGTACACGAACCGCGGGTTTGACATTGTTGAGGGTGAGGGTTTATCGAGCTTCGAGGGGATGTGTAATCGCAATCGCGTTGTTCTTGACGCTTCTTGTTGGAGCATACGGTTCGAAGGTACGGCTATATCGTGTTTGATCTGTCCCTGTTATGTCCACCTTTCTGATGTTGATATTCTTGTGATCAGTGCCAAAGTTGTTAGCAAAACGCCGAGGCGTTGAGGAGGCATTTCTCCAAGTCGGTTTCTGCGCAGCCATGATTCGGTCGGACCTGCCTCTTGGAAGTTCTGGCGGCCGTGTTCTCCGATTATTCCGGCCGCTCAGGTGTAAGTCTCACAAAATATCTGTGTTGTATATATCGGGCTGATGTAGTGTTTGCGACTTAGCTGAGGACGTCGGCGCTGACAACCACGGCTCACGTCCGGTAGATTCGTCTCCACAGACAACGGAGATGAACTTGTAAGCAACCGACCCAATGCCTACGATACATACAGGGAGTTTTTTTCGTGACAAGGGTACTTAGTCTCTCGATGACGTGTTCATTACCATCCTATCTTAATATAGTCCGTTTTGAGTTGTTTGTTGTCTGTGTTGCAGGTGGAGTCAAGAGATTGTGGTCTGAGCGAACGGTTTATCATCTCACCTTTCAGGGTGCATTTCGTCCGACAATAAGTGACGTTCTAAGAGTCTGATTGAGGCCCAGCCGTGGTAATAGACACGATTTAGGTGCTTGCATTGATGATTAGCCTGGTATGAAATGAGATCGCTCAAAATCTTCCTCGATGGAACATGTATTGCTAACTGGTATATTGGCAGGTATGTACTGCTGATCACATGCACTGGTCATCCACTGTACTACAGATTAAATGTACCTGTCTTCGGTGTTTTCAATCCACTTTCAGAGACAAAAAAGGTATAGGAATGAAGGGCGAACAAAGGGTCGTGTGTTAAAGGCGCCCGACGGTTGGCGAGGACGGTGGAAAGCGGGAGAGACTCGCTGGTCGAACGCCGTCGGCATATCTATCTGGCATCTCAGAGGGACGTGGACCCGCCAAGACCCCTCTCTAGAGTTTTCATATTGTTCAGCCACCTGAGAACGATGAGGTGATTTCAGTAGCGGGTCCACCGAAACCTTCGTAGACAGGAAAAGAAACACTGGACACTCACAAACTCAATATCGCCACAACGAAATGGATTTCGTCAATGTTAATGTCCTCTGGGTCCCCGTTCTGATTGTATCGTGTTATTACAATGTTTCCGGCCCACGCAACGGAGAAGAGCCGTTCGATCGCCGTGTTTGGCGGTGAGTGCTCGATGGTTCGAGAGACGATCACTCTGTAATCCGTGTTGAGTTTGAGTTGAGTCCCTGGGATGTTCGTGACTCGGGCACTGGTCGCAAAGTTTGGGAATACTGAGGATACGTCAAAGACGTCTGGGTTCGCGTTTGGGTAGGGCGCGAGATAAAGGAATTCGACGTTTCCTCCGGTGGTGAACACGATACACCTCTTTCGTCGGGGCTGTATAGAAATGCTCGTTTGAGTATGTGTGTTTCGATCCTGCTTTGAAGCGTACCAAATTCAAGGTCGTCTCAGAGATTTCAGCGACCCGCTGAGAGACAAGGTTCTCTTCTTGAGTGATATAGACATCAGAGATACCGGGATGCTGTAGTGGGACACGGGGGATCGTCAGTAGAACATTAAGCATGTAAAAGACTCGGACATGCCTCGATTATCCAGTTTACCGTTGGATCGGTCCCTGCCACGGTGCCCATGCTCGCGCTTCTTCTAATTGTTTCGGGTAATGGATCTGGGTTCAAAGAAAAGGATCGGACCCGTCTCTGTCTTGGTCGTTCCAGAGCTGCTTTTAAGCACGTCCTGGGGTCTAAAGGTACGGGTAAGGTTCCTTGCGGGCTTCTCTACGTTGGTTCGTTGTTCAATTCTTGAAGTGGATTTAGTTCAGTGTCGTTTGTCTTGATTATTTCTGCGATTCTCTGGGAACCGTCTGACGATAGGGTGCCTTGTTGGCTGTATATAGAAGGAGCAGCGTAAGAGGTCTGTTGTATACAGAGGGATTTGAATACCAGATTGCTTTGGTTGTTTGACGTACCTGTATCATGCGCTTGGGGTTTGTTTCTGTCCTAAACCCGAATGGGTGCTGTGGAGCGGTGCGGGTTGAGGAGGTTTCAATCTCTGCTTTTCTTCGTCTCTATGATCTCTATGAATGCAATACCGTAGCAAATCGGTTTGTTCTCCATATAAACGTCGTGGAGACCGTCTCTCACCTCATCTGACTGGAGAGGATCAGGAGGAGTTTGACGCGCTCTGTCTTTTCTTTTCCTTTTCTTTTCGGCTACGGCCTTTGTGATTGCGATGCTGCGAAACACAAATGAAGCTGTCTTATTTCCCTTTTTGGGATTCCTTTTTTGATAATATCATGATGTAATTTCCTCCGTTGATGATGGTTGAAACATTGGGACAAACGCCGAGCGAGCTATAAACAAATATAGAAAGCGGTTTCTGATGGGTGATACTGGCGAACGGAAGGTGTTTTATGTCGTCGCTTAATATTAAATGCTGGTCTTTGTTCTTCTGATGGATATTTCTACCAATACTATCATAGTTGAACCATGATGTTGGATGGGACAGATAATACTGAGGACACTTCTGAACGAAAACGAATTTCATTATATTCAAATCCAAAGATTATCCATAAACTACATGTGGGGATTATACAAGGAAATCGAACGACAGTTCATCGTAATTCTGGACACTGGTCGCGGGAAGCGCGTTGACAGCAAGGGCCGTTGACATCTCCTGCCTAAAATAGAGAGCCTTGAGCCCCCCGGTGACCCTCTTGTCCACTTCGCCCTGTGATGTGATACCGTCAGACAGAAGTTCCGTTCTCGTTGTTTTTTGATGTAGAGATATCGCGTACCTTATCTTCCAGTAAGCCGTACACAGGGTTGTACCCCAACGACGCCAATAAACCGTCTGCTACGCATTCTATCTCGCGTAGGATAGTGTATGTCGGAATGTCAGCCTCCATGGACCTGATTAATTCTGCCCCAGAGAGGTGTAAGCCAAACAGTCGACGGGTGATTATTACGACGTACCCTCAGCAAAAGACCGTTCTATCTCCACCATTTCTGTGGCCATGTTCTCGGCGTATTTAGGCGATGGTCGTCGTTCGAGGTGATAGAATAGAAGGGACGCGAAGTTGATGTGGGTCTCGCGGTCGATGGTTATCTTGTTGAACGTGTAGACAAGAGATCGTAGGAAGTCTTTTTGTGATACCCATTTGAACATGGCTGTCGTAGACGCAGTGAAAAGACCCTGGACGAATAAGAAGAGTAGAAGTTTTTCGGAGAATGACGTCGTCTCGTCCTCCGAGCGCTTCATGGTCCATTCCAGCTTATGTTCTAGAGTCTTCATGGACGCGACTTGCAGAGTTGATCCGTCCCCGGAGCTGTGAAGGGATATCAGGTTCGATGTCAGAGTGGCCAACGCCTCTCGGTGCACATTCTTGCTGTCGAGGTGATCAGAATCGGAGCATCACGAGAAAGGAGTGACAAACTTACATCATAGCCTGAAATCCAAAGAAGCAGCGAGCTTCAGGAGACGTTATTGCTGTTGATATCGTGTGGAAGAGTTTTTCGTGGATACTGTTCGTAGTTTCGAGTAATAGTAAAAGTGTGCCGATGACTTTCCTGTCCGTAAAGGAACACTTCCCATTCCATTCTACCATGTCCTTCGATATGTCAATGGAATCTGCGATCCAGAACGTGGATACGGCGTGCTTGTAAGCTCGCCAGATCTGTGTACAGAGGAGTTGGGGTTGAAATAATCGAATAGAAATTCTACCAACTTACCGCTAAGAATTTGATTGGGAACAACACGAAACGACGTGGGTTTTTGGTCAGAAGTGGCTCCAACGCATCGAGCGCCTCTTTTTGCCATCCGACGGGTGATTGCTCAGTTTGGAAAACGTCTGTACTTGGATCAGTGTCTAGAAGGTGACAGAGAAATGGGCACGACTCACTTGGGGCTACGTCGGGTTTGGGTGTGATGGGGGACATGGGCGTGCTGTCGGAAAAGGAGAAGGTGTGCGTGTGTTATATGAATTTCCCCTCTTTTCTATTTCTCGCTGGACGCCATGATCTTTACCTGTGTAACAGGTTGGGGCAGTCAAGAGATTACGAGTACAAGTGCCGACAATGGATGTGAATAGATGTGAATCTCTCCGGATCTGTGCCTGATGCACTGACATGAAAGAAAGAAAAAAACGGAATCAATATGTACTCCAAAGCACCACGCCGAGCGACCTGGCGTTGATTGGATTTGAAACGTTGAACATTGGTTGTTGAAGATTGACCAGGTATTTGCCCTTGTGCTGGTATGTATGCTAATATTTGTATCGGAAAGCTCTGGGATAACGCTCGTGTGATGCTGGTGATCCGCTCTTGATTATGTCCCTGTCTAGCCTTGTTTGCGTCTGTTTTTCAGTGTCTTTTGTGTCGACGATCGGCTGAACGCTATAGGGTCTTGGGAGTGGGTATAAAAGGGTACCGTTAGCAATGCTGGTTACCCCGTCTTTGTGACGCAAACACTCAATATTGAAATTTATACGGGGCGTCAATCCTCTGTCGCCTCGCCTGGTATAATGGATCAATGTGAGTCTTGTTTTTGTGGATTGTGTTCGCTGCGTGGAGCCTTCATATTAACGTCGCAATCCATGTGAACTTCAAGGTATCTCAGTGTGTCGTTTCGTAGATGGGGGGTCTAAGACCATCACAGAGGACATCAACGTTTTCCGCTTGAACGAGTCTTATCGCTTTTACGACGTATGGGTCAACGTGACGGGTCTCGCGGCATATGTCGACAATCCAACCTGCCTTGTTTTTAGCCTGAATCTTTCAGTTCTCGCGCATTGGTATAGATTCTTCTCTTTAAGTGAATTGAAGTTATTGTGTCGTTCACATGGTATTAAACACGGTCAAAAGACGAAAGGGATCCTTAGGGCAGATATGTGTGGGCACACCTGTTTACCGAGATGCGCTGGATTAGTCTACGTCTTTAAGTCGCTACCCCAACAGCGGCGACACATCTGGAAATTTTTTGTTGAGAGTGACGTCTGCTTTCAGTCCTGTATCCCGCCCTCCCCGCCAGAACTGCCAGCGACTATGCCTCGAGACGCCCAGGTCGTCGACAGGGTCGTCGATGACCAAACTGCTTCCAGGAGATGTGAGGAGGTAATACCCACGTTTCATGAACGTCTGATGCCACTAACCAGAGAGGATGCGGATGATACTGTGAACTACGACCACCTAAAGCCACTGGATAGAGAGAAAAAGGCGCGCTTCATCAGAGAATGGCAGAAGTCAATGAACTTCGTTGATCAGAAGTTGGTCGTATGCGCTGCGTGTGCCGTTCATACCGCGATTAACGAGTCTGAATATGTGTCCGCTGATGATGTCGATCTGACGTTGTTGAGAAATGACTACCTTCCTCTTCGAGTGTTGCCGACCTCGTACAATTTCGAGCTTTACAGGCGCGCCATCCTGCATCCTTGTGGGTTGGAAAGCCGTGAAAGCCTAGGACGTATTCGCTTATGCAGACACTGTCACAAATCACTCTGTTCTTCTACAATGCCCAAGTTTGCTTTGAGTAACTGGCTTTACTACGGATGGGACGAAGTGCCAGCCGAGGCTCGCGATGCCTTCAAAAATGCCAGTATATTTGACAAGATGTTGGTATGTCGAGCAAGGGCGAACACTATCACCTGTCGTTTCAATACGCGGGAAGACTCTGGCGCATCAAAAACAGACTCTACCCTCAATCGAGCTCGAAAGGGAGTACGTGGAAATGTGTTGGTCGCACCGTTGGATGTCGTCCGGATGAACGATGTAATTCCACCCTGCACCAACTCCATACGCGATACCATGTGTGCTGTGTTCATTGGCAAATCATTACCTACGCGAGAGACACTGAAATATTACACTCCGGTTCTAGTTCGCAAATCCCGTGTCAAACAGATGATAGAATTTCTGTTGCACAACAATAACCATTATACCCCTTCCGATGATTTTCGCTACAGTGAGGGAAATCTAGATGATATATTTGGAGGTGACCCGGGTGACAGGTTACCACACGGAGTTCATGTTGGATATATGCAAGGGAACGACGCGATCGAGTCGACCGTAGCGGATTATACACCGCGGAACCAAGACGAGGATGTCGAATCAGAGGATTGTGATGAACTATTGATGGAGAATGTAGGGTATACCGAAGGAGACAATTCCCCTCTGGCATATCTCAGCATGAAAGCTTTGGCGCTTGAGAGATGCTTACAAGGAAAGCCCTTTCTCGCATCAGGTACTGGTCCCCAAATCATCCCCGACTTCAAGAACCCTTCAATCCTCACTTGGCTTTTCCCGCACCTTGATCCATGGGGTATTGGAGGTTTCTACCACCCAGGTAGGACTGTTAATATCAACATGTTCGATCAACTATGCCACCTACTTAAGGTGTACGGGAGTCCGTTCCAGTATGACCCTGAATTTGCCTTTGTGTTTCACAACGTCTGTCGCAAGGCCATGGTCGCACAGAGCTTGCGCTTCACAGTATCTCGGAACGTGTACAGGAAGGTTGCGGGTGATCTTCTTAGTATAAACCCGGACGTCCTGGTGCGGTTGAATGAGGAGTGTCGTAAGGATCCTTACTACAAGGCTCGAGGAGACGACGAAGTCAACGCTTTCAAGATACTTGCGAATATTCGAACCGTTGCTAAAAATCTTCCTGGTAGTGACGGGTATAAAATCATTCTGCGGAACGAGATACGCGCTTTGATAAATTATAAAGGGACACCAACACTTTTTATTACCATCAACCCCTCCGATGTTGATCATCCGTTAGTACGGTTACTCAGTGGGTACGACGATCACGCGGATTATTTGAATAGGGGCGAAGAACTGTCTAAATGGCAACGTAGTTTGTTGGCCGCGAAGAATCCATCCGCCTGCGCCAAGTTCTTCGACATTATGATCACTCAGTTCATAAATAGTATTCTCTGCTATGGGTCGGGGGATGAAGGACTTTATGGGATATGTTCAGCTTACTATGGTACTGTTGAAGCTCAGGGGAAGGGAACTTTGCATTGTCATATGCTGATATGGCTCCGTGGACATCTCTCACCGCACGATTTGAAGGACGCAATGACGGCTTCAGAGGCTTACAGAGACAGGGTCCTATCTTGGATGGAGTCTATTATATCTCGCGAATTTCCTGGGTCCTCGGGAGTCGATCAACAAGCCAGAGAATTTCCTTGTAGAGTATTGTCCAAGGATACGGGTGACCCGCACCCGGGGGTTGTCCCTTGTCCGTGTATATCAGATTACAGTTCCCTGGACGATTTCTGGAAGGATTATAATCATTTTCTGGGGCGTGTACTACACCAATTCGCCTGGCACGAGCATCAAGCAACGTGTTGGAAATATTTAGAACGCGGCCAGGCCAAAAGCGATGAGAATTGCCGGATGGGGATGGACGGTGTCACCCACGAGAAATCACAGTTCGATATCACAACAAACGAGATAACTCTCCGCCGTCACCACCCAAAAATTGCGCCTTATACAGACGTCGTTTCTTTCTTGATGCAGTGTAACATGGACATCAAGTTTGTTGGATCTGGTGAAGCGGCGAAGGCGTTTCTTTACTACGTCACGGATTATATAACCAAGGCGTCATTGTCTGTTCATGTTGGGATGGCGGCGTTATCATACGCTGTGAAGAAGATATACACAAAGATTCCGGGTGTTTTGTCCAATCTTTCCGATGATGAAGCCAAAGGAGCCGTCATAACAGCTGTTAACAGCATGATGGGCCGTCAAGAAATATCGCAACCTCAAGTGATGAGTTATTTGATAGGCGGAGGAGACCATTACAAATCCCATAAGTTCGTCATTCTGCAATGGGGTTCTATTAGGAAGTATATCGGAGATCTATACGAAACGGGATCAAACATCGATAGACAGTGCATGGCGATTGACGGATCTGAGCATTTAGGAGATGTCGATGGTCCGGTTTCTTTGACGTTTGGACACAAATCAATTACCGCCTCAAGCCAGTATCTAGACTACATTTACAGACCGAGTGACCCAAGGTTTGAAGATCTCTGTCTATACGACTTTGTTTCATGGGTATCAAAAT
The DNA here is from genome assembly GCA_019721455.1 of Psilocybe mexicana. Classification (NCBI taxonomy): domain Eukaryota; kingdom Fungi; phylum Basidiomycota; class Agaricomycetes; order Agaricales; family Agrocybaceae; genus Psilocybe; species Psilocybe mexicana. The sequence continues at coordinate 17,371 of JAIFHD010002770.1, forward strand.
CCTGTGCAAGTAAGTCAGAGAAACGGCCCTCCTATGAGTTGGCAGGGACTTTCATAGATCAGGCCCACCCACAGCACTCGACTCATTACCTTCGTTTCCGGCGCCGATGTTATGTCCCTGTCATACTTGGACCCTCGATCTCAAACCCAGATAGATCGGATGCTATGAGGGAGGACTGGGCTAGGGACATGCTTCTCCTCTTCAAGCCCTGGAGAGTCGCGACAGAGTTAAAGAGTCCGGAAACTACCTGGTACGAAGCATTCTCCGCCCACAAATCTCACTTGTCTGCTTTCCATTGCAAAGTTATGAAGAATATGAAAGCTCTTGCAGAGTGTAGCGAAGCGAGGGATCGCCATCGGGCGCAACGGCATGGGAACCACTCTACGGAAGACCCAGACGTCGATGAGAGTGGTACTAGAGATTTCTGTGGAGACGCTGCTGGAGTCGAGGGACTCGGAGGCGAGGATTACGATCCCTTGGATCATTTTCGAGCGTTGGACTATATTGCACAGTCTCAAGAAGGTGGTGAACCAGCAACAGACAACATCCTTGATCGCGTTTCTTCAAGGCTCTTGGACATGTGTCTTCCTTTAAAAATGGAAGATATCACCCGCCCGTTTTCCGGATCAACTTTGACAGGAGTTTTGGACGGAGTTTCAGCCCCAGTCACTGAAGACGAACTACCTCGACTAGCGCAGCACATGGCGATTATGCAGATCAAAAGGAAACGTCGCCAACCAGATAGTCCTGAAGAGGTGTCTGTAGACCCTAAGCGTGTTCGGATGACGGTGCTTCCAAACGACGAGAGACCGATCGCTGAAAGGGCTGTGCTTCAGTGGTCTGGTTCTAATGGGACAGCCAACGATGTTCGGAAGGCTGGAGAACGGATAATCGCTGAAGGTGTAATCGATGAACTTGGACTTAGAAACAACGAACGGCAGTTGAAGGCCTTTAAGATTATCGCTCGCAAGTTGATTGACGGGGGGGGTGAACAACTTCTGATGCATGTTGCTGGTGTGGGCGGGACAGGTAAATCGCATGTAATCAAAGCAGTAGTCCTTCTGTTCGAGCGTCTAAGCCGACGACATGAACTTCTTCTCGGGGCACCTACTGGCATAGCAGCCGTGCTCATAAACGGACAAACACTCCATTCCCTGGTAAATTTGACGCCCAACACCCAACGTACAAATGTGGGATCTCTGATTGAAATATGGAAACGTGTCAAGTTCCTGATAGTCGATGAAGTCTCGATGATTGGTGCGCGATTTCTTAGTCAGTTATCCAAGAGGATAAGACAAGGGAAGGGTGACAATGCAATTGAAAGAGACAAGCCTTTTGGTGGAGTCAACGTGATCTTTATGGGCGATTTCGGCCAGCTAAAACCACCGAGGCAATACTCTCTGTATGCCAATGAGCTCGTCAAGAACCCTTCCTTCGCCGAGTCCCGAAATGACAAGGGTATTGACGCGATGGACGGCGTGTTTCTCTGGCTTCAGGTTCGATGCGTCGTGGAATTGGTGAAGAATCAAAGACATTCAGAAGATCCAGTATATGCTGCCTTCCTTAGCAGACTGAGGATCGGCGAATGTATATCGAACGACGGTCGCGGAGGATCCGATCTAGAATACCTCAGGACTCGCTTGTTGGAGAGACAGGTGTCTGATCTGTCCGTCGTAGAAAGCTTCCGAGACGCGCCTATCATCGTAGGCAGCAAATCTTTACGGGACCTTCTCAACGTGAAATTGGTCACATATCACGCCAAACGCATGGGAACAGAGCCTGTGTTGTATTATTCTTTTGACGTCCAGAACAAAAGCGTGGTTGGACCTCGTAATCGGGCTAGATTGTGGAGTCTCCCTTCGTCGGCGAACAAAGAGGCGTTTGGCAGGTTGCCGTTATTTGTCGGGATGAAGGTAATGATCACAGAGAACTTGGCTTTCGGAGACAGGATCGTTAACGGGTCTGAAGGGTGGGTAAGGGACATAAGATACGAAGAGGATGGAGATGGACGACGTTACGCCAAAGCCGTATACGTGCATGTTCCAGGGTGTGGCATTGCTATTGATGGTCTTGAAGTCGACGTGGTCCCCATTTTTCCTGTGGTGACTCGCATCGAGCATGGTTTAACCGACCCTCGATTTAAGAGTAAAACCTTCTCTCGAAGACAGGTCCCCATAGTGCCTGCGTACGTATACACCGATTACAAAAGTCAAGGCCGAACCCTTTCACGGGTTATTGTGGACCTGGCGACTGCTCGTGGCCAAGGTGTTTATGTCATGTTGTCGAGGGTGAGGTCTCTGTCGGGTCTCCTCATTCTTCGATGGTTCTCTCCAGATAAGATATTTAATCGACTGTCAGAGGAGCTGAGAGTGGAGTTGACACGCATCAACCAAGTGGCTTCTGATACCCCAGATGTTTAATATCGCTTTTTATGTGAGACTCGTAGTCTGGTATATAAATATGTACGTAGATGGCGTCTAAAAATGGCGGCGGTTCGTTTTCAATACACACTTGTCTGTACCCTGCAATATCGCTTCTGTGACTTCTCGACTTTCTGAGGAATGTATGCGACAGATAATAAAGACAGTAAATCTAGCGACAAGTTGAACGCCAAAGCCATACAAAATAATCTGTATATCCCGATTATTTACCCCTCCATTCATTCCGCAAACTCTCCATCAACTTATTCTTCTGGGTTTTCTCGGCCTGTGTCTCCGTTACAATTGCAAGATGGCTCATTGGGGCTTCGGTTCTTTCTCCTGACAAGGAGTCGCTCGCGTTTGCGTGCCTTTCGACGATTGCTAAGAACATTGTGATAGGTCCAGTGGGGCCGTCCCGATGATAAATGCGACGAGCGAATTTTCCTACATGCTCTCCAGTGATGAAAACCAGGAGATTGTTGTCTCCTCTCC
>JAIFHD010002772.1:0-13358 GCA_019721455.1 Psilocybe mexicana
ACGAAGTTGTCAGGGTATGCTTTGGGGGCAATGGGAACGAATCTGCCAGAGTTTCCCGCAAAGTGACGAACTGTGTATGCTCTAGAAGAGCGCATATATGCATCGAAATCGACCAGACACACCTCAGAATAGCGCCGAAGGGCTTCGTATTGTCTTCCATCATCACGAACCACATTGAGTACATACAGAATGTGTGCTCGAGGGACCGAAGAGGTCGTATGATTAAGAACTTGGACAGATTTTATAGACGACATTATGGTCAAGGAACAAGGAAGGGGCAGAGAAAATCTTCCGGTGACAAGCTTTTGAGCGTTTCAAAAGTTTGTCCTCATTTGGTCCAAGTACTGACGGAAGAGGAAAGTCCGTGTCCGCATTTGGTACGAGTGTTCGACGTCAAGACAGGATTTTTATGTTTTATTTTTTTCATCTTGTCCTTCGAGATTACGCAGCGCATACGTTACTCTTGATCTATTCTGACGACTCCGTCGAGGAGCCCACCTAGAATTTAGGTAATCATTTACACTAAAGAAGGCAAACATAAGATCTACCAGAATACTATCGTTATCATGGATTGGGATTTGATCGCTTAGAGATGGAAGTTTCTTTGCTGGATCCCGCATGTAGTCCGTAAGAGAAGAAAAGTCGTTCATAAGTCGTAAAGTATCTTCGTAAATAGACAAAGGCTTGTCGAATGTCCAGTCATTTTCCCATAGCAGTTCGGATGACGTCTTGAAGGGAGGTGCCATCGTCCTAATTCAAATTTAAAGGTTGGTAATTGATTATCCCAAAAACCAAATCATACATACCTGATCAAGAGACCAGGTGCAGCATCCTGCCATATCGTTGTCTTTGGCAAATTTCACCTTTGCAGCAAGAGATCGGGTATCTAATGCAATGTCAGTGCCTAGCGATGGACGACCAGGAAAGAGAGACTGACTGTCGAAAGTAATCAACGTCTTGTTTTCCACGTTAAAAAGATACTGAACATAAGAAAGTTAAATCGCGTCTTAAACCAAACGGAAAGCCGAAAGCCTGTCATACCGGAGTAGAACTCGGATCATCCCAAGCTGAAAAAAAAAAAAGGAATAAGTAGCAGCTCACGGTTCCAACGAGGAGGAAAGTCCACGTACCCATGGTAAACCCGTCACCATGCCCATAATTCCCATCAAACTTCTTCACTAGCGCTCCAGAGGCTACGATGTCCTTGAAAGCAATCGGTTTACCCCACCAAGCGGATAAGGCACCCTTCGAATTGGCTTTTTTACCAAGATCTTTGATATGAACGAATTTATGCGCCCCCTTGAAGGTATGACTTGCGAAAGATAAAATGTTATCCGCAGGAGTGGCAGGAATTCCCCCATTGAGACTCGTTTTCTTGCTTTTAAACACATGACCAAAGAGTGGTAAGCCAAGAAGCATCTATAAACGAACGTAAGTCTCAACTGCCTAGGAATGGAAAAAATTCACAAACTTGAGAGGTCGGGAAGCCGGCTGCTTTCCAACGATGAAGTGCGGCTTCTGCAGTGGATTGAACTCTCCTTTGGTTTTTGACCACTTGACCTGCGAAGGAATGATTGTCACGAAAGTCATCCACATCGAAAGGACCAAAAAAGCTCACCTAAAGGCGAATTAGGACCCGGAGTGGACGTCCCCCAAACGCTATAATTCCTGGAAGATGTCAGTTTGACAGGTAGTGAAAGGAAATATGGGACATACATGATATTGATGTAGCTCAAGGATCCAGCGAAGGCTGAAACGTCGCTCAAAGTGAGGCCATCGGCGCCATGCCAGGGAGCGTGGCCGACTGCAGCAGAAATGATTTTTGCAAGCCCTAGAAATCGATGGATTTGAGAAGAGACAAGATATAGATATAGAAAGTGCATTTACCAAGGGCGGAGCGCAGAGCCTGAATCAAGAGCAAGAAATTGGAGGCGTCGTTGGCGGAGTACGGGTTCCCAACCCCTTTAGAATTGGGGAATTCCTACACGAAGATCAGATGAAATGTCATGAATAAGAGGCAAATAAATTACCCAGTCAAGGTCGATCCCTGTGGTTTTAAGACACCATTTAGTCAAGGTCGTGAGATATAGAAAGATGACGGCACCCACCATCTAATTCAAAGGAATCGACGACTTGGAGTACCGTCTGAATGAACGTGATACGGTTCGCGGCACTCGAACACAGATGACTGAACCATTGGCTTCCATTCCAGCCACCTACAGACAAAAGCTTAACGAATTGAAATACTAGAATACACACGAATCAACTCACCGATGGAGAGAACAATCTTCGTCCCAGCACCGCTTGCCTTCGCGCATGCCACCAGCCGTTTGAGGAGAGCCTTTGTATCAGGACCCCAATCGAGGGACGACGAACCGTTTGGAACAGCAAAACCTGGAGGAAATGTTCACAAAAAAAGCAAGACATTGAGCGCATAGTTCACACTCACCGAAGAAGATGATGTCGAATTTGGTAAAATCAAGGCTTTCCGGTGGCATGTTAGCCGCGCACCATTCTGGGTAGTAGGCTGACGAGATAAGACGCTTTTCTTCCTGGGCCCTTGCAGAAAAGAAAGCAGATATGTCTTTCCGCCTCAGGGTCGATGGCAGGATATCCTCGACGTTGAGGTTCTCTGGAGGAGGAATAGCTCCAACATCCAGAAATCCTTGAATCAACGGTGTGTCGCGGTATTCGGGCGACCATAGAACGGCGGCAAGATATTTCGCGAGACCAACTTTGCGTTCGGAGATAATCATGTCGTCCAACCAACCGGACGGGAAAATCGTGGTCAGAAAGGCGTGCTTGGGAGGGAGCGTAAAACCATCCTTCAACGCCTCTAAAAAATTGATAAAGAAATGAGCAACGTGCACAGAAAGGCAGAAAATAAGTCAAGAACTTGCCATGGAGAGCGACAAACTACACAGTCTAACGTCAGAAACCTGTCCAGAAATAGAGTAGAGACGCGCGTACCTCAGAATATCTTCGTTGCAGGACGAGTTTCGTCGAGTCCAAAGAGACCTCGACGATATAGACGACATGAGGATACGGTTTGGATGCCGTACTGTGATTGTTGATGACCACCGAAACGCCCATAGTGATAGTGAATGTTTGCGATGATTGAGGGCAAGAAGTATTATATACGACGTCGACGGCTCCTCCCCAATTCCTCAAGCTTCTTGGGCCCGATGGTACATAAAAGGCTGACTTGCTGCAGGCTACCGTGTCTTACACGTCTCGCCACCGTGTCCCTTTTCGAGACAGCGCTTGAGTGGCATAGAGCACTGCGGTCGAACTGGCCAGTGAAACAAGATTGTTCAATCAAATTCACTCGTTCACAATTTTGATCCGGGAGTCTCTGGCTTCTCCCTGCAGGAAGGGTTTTCCAAATGACCAAGAGAAAAACAACTAAGCATTGCGGCGGGCGGTTTGAACAAGAGCGTCAAAACAAGATGAATGTTTGGGTTCAACAAGAGGATCTTCAAGAGTCCCACGCTCGAAATTCCCGAAATAGGTGATGGAAGCCAAATCCAAGCCAAATCGTCATTTCAAGTCATTTGCATAAAAACAAGTTGAAATCAAGTACAAGACGTGTATATATAAGAATCGTAATATCGTTATTCATAAAAAATAAAAGATCATCACAGGCATAAGAGTGGGAACGAGATTCGGGTCGAGTTCAGATATAGCTACTGATATCTCGAGCAGGGAGGCAAGAACTTTCAATTCTTGAGAGCCTTGTAAATGGCGTTGTGGAGAGTGAAACCGTCGTCCTTGTAGAAGCGAAGTCAGTAAAACTCATGAATCAAAAATTCCTTCGACTAACCTGATCAATGGACCAAGTCATACATCCAGCCAATTTGCTAGATTTGGCCAACTTGGCCTTGTCGGTCAGAGACCAGGTATCTGTTTGATCCGTCAGATATGGTTCTTGAAGAGTGGTAGAAAAAGGACTGACCATCGTAAGTCACAACGGTGGTCTGGGCCTTGTTGAAGAGGAACTAAGGGGCAAAGCGTTAGAGAATGAAAAAGGAGAGAATAAGATCGACGAACTGGAGTATTGCTACAATTGTCCCAAGCCATAGTGAAGCCTCCAGCTTCACCGTAATTACCATCGGACCTCTTGGCGAGTGCTCCAGCCTTAACGATATCCTTGAACGCGATTTGCTTGCCCCAATAGGCGGTAAGAGAGGCAGCAGCAGCAGCCGACTCGACCTCTGGGTTGCGATGAGAGGTTTTGGCATGGGCACCGTTGAGGAACTCTGTGATGACAGGTTTACCATCTGGCCCCGCTTCCTCTGTCTTTTGGAGAAGAAGCATCTCGGCGCTGGGAACGGAGCTCCCGGTCAAGACGGTCTTTGAGCTCTTCGATACGTAACCGTACAACGGGAGACCAAGGAGGAGCTGTGGCCAAATCAATCAGATATCAACATACGTCTCAGTATTGTTGTTTCTGTACCTTGCTAGCAGGGAATTTAGCGGCAGTCCACTGCTTGATAGCCGCTTGAGCGCTGGCCTGTGGCTGAGTAGAGGTTCCACAGAGGTTGCCTACGAGGTAGGTCACCAGGTAATTAGATAACGAATAAGAGGGGCGAGACAAGTATAATTACCGTATGGTGCGTTGGGTCCAGGGGTAGCAGTTGCTCCCCAAACATCATAATTCCTAGATAAAAAAAGTATAGATAAGCAACACGTACAAAGGAAAAATGACGATGAACCGACATGATCATGACGTAGTCCAATTGCTCTGCGTAGGCCGAAACATCAGTGAGAGGTCGGCCATTAGATCCCAGCCAGGGAAGGTGAGACACCGCCGCAGAGATGATCTTGCAAGAACCTAAACCGACGTGTTAAGACAACAAGCCAAATAACAGCGGCCAAATATTGCTACTCACCAAGAGAAGTCCTCAAAAGCGTGAACAGACTCAAAAGGTTGGCAGAGTCAGCTGGGGAGTAAGGTTGCCCAGCTCCAGGAGAGTTGGGGAATTCCTATGCCCAGAATCAGAACCACTGAGAAAAATTAAGGTAGCATGGTCGTACCCAATCAAAGTCGACGCCATCCAGGTTATAGGTGTTGACGGCAGCCGCGATAGAAATGGCGAATTTGCTACGATTTGCAGAGGTTGAGCATGCCTGGCTAAAGTAGTAGCATCCACCCCATCCACCTAAATAAACGCAGATTAGTGTATCGGTCACGCCAGTCAGACTATGGGCCTTACCGATAGAAAGAACGACCCTTGTGCCATAGCCACTGTTGCGAGCAGCAGTGACCAATCGCTTCAAGGTACCCCCGTTCCCGATGTTGAGGGTGTTCGAGGAAGAAGGGGTGCCAAAAGCTAATTTCGAGGGAAAGCCTCCATAAGCACCCAAAGTAAACAAAATGAAGAACATATTCGAAACATACCGAAAAAGATAAGATCGAATTTGGAGAAATCGAGCTTCTCAGGAGGATTGGTATTGACAGCCCAATCGGGATAGTACCCTCCCGCAATGAGGCTCGCGGCAGCGGCAGCGTTAGCACCTCCCTCCAAGGTAGCTGCAATCGCAAGAGCCTCTTTCCTCGCAAAGGTCGAAGGTAAAGCATCTTCGGGGTCGAACTTCATATCGCGTTTGATGTCCGGAGTGGAAAGGAATTCGGAGAGGGCGGACCTATCCTTGTACTTGGAATCCGAGAGGAGATCGAAGATATATTTGGCCAATCCGATCTTTCGCTCAGCGATGAGTTCATCGTCAACCCAGGCGGAAGGAATGAAAGTTGTGGTCAAAAGGCGTCTGGGTGGGAGGCTGTAAGGGTCCTGGAGTGCATCTAACGAACGGAATGAAGGGGGGTATCAGTTTCCAGAGGAGAAGTGAAATGGAGTATGATGCTGACCATGCAGGGCGACAAACTAAGGGAATGTTAGCGTGATTACACCCCAAGATGAATAAGTAATCACCTCAGAATAACGCCTTTGCGAGACGAGTTCCTTGCCGTCAGCGTTGGCCTCGACAACATATAAGATATGAGCACGGGGCTTGGAAGCAGTGGTGTGGTTTGCGATAATAACAGTGGGTGCCATGATCAGGGAGAGACAGATTCGATTCCCACAAGACGAAAGGTTATATAGAAGGATAACTTTCCATTCATGAGGGACTCAGGTATCGAGGCCAAAAAGTGACAAGAAGGGGCGCAGTACACGGCAGCCTGAGGATGTCTCATGAACAACAAAACCACCCGCATCGCGTTTTCTAATCAGACCAGTCACCATGTTCTACGAGAAGGCCAAGGATGACAGATGTCATTTGAAATGCGCGGGATATACACCTAAGCATCGTTCATTCTTCGTCCCGAGCCATATCACCTGCAGAGTAAATGGTAAGTCTTGGTCCTATGATAGAAAAAGTACACACTAGTGGAGTGTTGTGATACATACAAGCGTTGACAGTCCACCAGAACACAAGAATCACAATACATGAAGGCGACGCTGGGTTCAAAGGCTGCATTCTCAGCTCCGGCATCGAGGCCAAGGGAGTTAAATTGGGCAACGGAAGGCAAACGAGGCCTAAGCTTGTCAGACATAAGGGAGGGCTTGTCCATTCAACCCTCCGTCACAAGCGACTGGCGCAGCGGGTATCGCGTCGGAGAAATCATTAAACAGTCGCAATTACGATTGCAACGATAATAGAGCTAAGACTGGCGGTTTTATCCGTCTTCTTCACTAACCGCCATCTGTCATCTGGTTGGATCGTGTGATGTCTTTGCACAAGGTGGGTGATGTTGAATGAACCGGGACTAGGGTGAAGGCACCGACATTCTATTTGTTTTTTTATAGAAGTTGTCGGGGGAACCAAGGGAAATGTAGCTTGTGGAAAGGTTTGATATCGAAGTCAAAATCAAGTTGAGGGAGGCCAAAAGGAAAGATCGACGTTCAGCACCTCGACTCCGGTCAAGAGCTATCCAATTGATCCGGTCTCTTGCCATATTCAGAAGGTGGCCGGTCGCTTTCCCCTTGAGCATATGTCATATCTTATCTCAATGCTCAAGCATCTTTAGCGTTTCAAGTTGCTTCTGTTGCTGTATATCGCTAAAAGTGTACGTCAGATCAGTCGATAGGTTTTTGAGTATCACACCGATTTTATTTTCTGCTTTATTGCTTCATGTGTTTGAAAGAAGAATAATGACGACAGAAAAAGGGCATGCCATTTTGTGAACAAAATGGCCATCAAAAAAACAAGACTCTAGATTTCTCCCCTAGCAATACAATTACAAAATGAAATCGAAACACCCTTTACTTGAACTAGAAAAATGAAGAAGAAAAGTTAGAACCACCCATAAAAGATAAAAATTAGACGTACGTTTTTGCCATCGACCCACTTCTTGCCGTCGATCTCGAGATCCCAGGCAAGGGCAGCCTCGAAGAAGGCCTTATCGTCAGCGTTGTTCTTCACGTCGAGTTTCTTGAAAGAGTACGATTCCCAGTCAGGAGCAACGTTGACAACGGGCTCAGCCTCCTGTCCACGGAGGATGACAGTTCCAGCGATGACAGAGTCGCCTGAGCTGCCGAGAACACCAACGGAGCCGAAGAGGTACTTGCGAGAGGCCTCCAGGCGGTTGAAGAATCCTCCGATTTGGTTGGAGGACATGAAGGTTTGGGTGAGCTCCTCGTTGTATTTGAAGTCGACCCTCCAGACGGAGAAACCGTCATAGTCGAAGCTGAAAAATTGGTCAACCTTCCATGAACTAGTTGGGGCTATTAACAGATACTAACTTCTGGTAGAACCATTCGATGGCACCATCGGCTCCACGGGTCTCCTTGTTAGAGTAAGCGCGTTTCCAGTCCTCAAGGTTGAAGGTGGATTTGGGGAGATCATCCAAAGGGTTCTTGACCTTTGGCTCTTGAGGGACGGCGTCATCCTCCTCCTCCTCATCGGCCTTGGGCTTGGGCTTCTTCTCAGCTTTGGGGGCAGCGGCAGGCTTAGCCTCCTTGGGTTCCTTCTTCTCCTTAGCGGGAGGAGTGAATTGGATGGCCTTCTCAGTGTAGGTAGTCTCTCCAAACACTGCCTTGAGTTTAGGTTGGTTGACGATGGTCTCAAGGTGACGAATTGTGTTGGGGAGCTTGGCGCGGAGAGGAGCGTCGATAGTCGAAGCAACGGCTTTCTGAACAACGCCAGCAATGAAGATATCAGCGAGGGTGATGCGCTCGCCGACGAAGAATGTGCGGGAGGAAAGGTGGGCTTCGAGGGTGTTAAGGGCACGAGTTTGGCGCTCGGTGAGGGTGGTGTGTGTCTGGATTTGTGTTCAACTACGGATTGAAAGAACGAATTTAGATGATACTGACGGGCTTGTTGTAAGGGTAGAGACCGAGGCAAAGACCGCGGATGAGGTCAGTGAAGGAGTCGACCTCTGATTCTGTCAGATGGACCCATTGGTCAACAAGAGCGGCATCTTCTAGGGAGCCTCCAAGGAGACCAGAGTTGGGTGCAAGGCCGGCGACTAGACAACGAAAGAGACCACAGATCAGAAATGAGGATTTAAATATCAGAAAATCAGAGTTTCAGGCAAGTCTCGGTGTGGATGTTTAAACACGGGGATTTGTGATCCCCTAGTCTAAGTTGCAGTGGTGACCTGCGATCGATAAGATAAAGATGCTCACTGTAACGGGCAATAGCGGCACCCTCGGTGAGCTTGAAGCCGTCGGTGCTTTCCCAAGCAGGGATCTTGCCATGGGGGAACTTGGACAAGAATTCAGGCTTCTTGTTGTCCACCATGTGCTCATAAGCAGCAGGCTCAGCGATCTCGATGCCTGCAAAAGCAGCAACGGCTTTGATCTAGTTCAAAGACAAGAATTCTTGAGTATCATTTATGATTAAGATAGATTAATAAACCCACAATCTTGCCCTTGGCCTGGTAGGGAGTGGTCCAAAGAGTTCCAGCTGGTGCCATTTTTGAGTATTGAGAGGAGATGGTGTAGATGGAAGAGGGAGATAAACTGTTCAAATTTTTTGTCGACTCAAATCGGTGATCTCTGATCTCCAGTATCACGTGCAATCCTCTTCAGGGTCGGCTTTTTGATCTTGAAACTGGAAACCTTCAGAAAAGCCTACCTGAACGCCTGGCTGTAAAGAGAAATGCCTCAGCCTTCTGAAAAACCAACATGCACAGTTTTGAAATTTGAAACCTTAACAGCTTATTATCATTGATTGCCACCAAGTTGCCAGCGACGAAAGTTTATACGAACGATGATTTGTTTACAGTCAAGTTTGACCAGACGGATCGAAAAGAGAGGTTGCATATGTATTGAAAAAAGTTACAGGACAGTATTATCGCAGAAGGTCATCGAGAAGCAGGTAAAGAGCAGGTCAAAGCGACCCTGGGCTCTCCATGCCAAAAGAACGCCCCGAAAATTACCAGGTAAAAAGGAAAACCTACCTCGAACCTTCCTCGCCTCGCTTTCTTGATACACCTGAAAGATGCGATAGTCAGCAACGATGTAAATCAATAAAAATGTGCAAAGTAGGAGATATCAGATTTTCGAATTCTCGACAGAAGCATTTAGACAGGGATAACTGAAAAAATAAATGTTTCATCTCTTGGCACCTCCAATGGAAATGCCTTGAGATTGGAAGAAACGAAGACACTCACAAAGTACACCAGCGACCACACCATATAATAGGGCAGATAAACGATGTGATGGTGATCCTGTGGAGAAGATATCGTTAACAAATGAAGACCGACATTAGACATCGTGGAAAGAATCAGATTTCAAAGGTTTCGACAGAAAAATTAAGACAGGGATAACTGAAAAGGTATAGTCTCTTCTTGCAAAGCTTGTATTCAAGCCCAAGAAAAAGAAAAGAAAGCTCACCGGAAGGATCATCGAACAGGTTGCAACAATTGGATACAGACATATAAATAATATCTGAGATATACCTAAGATATAAAAGTCGGTTAGAAGGAACAAAACAACTGAGATGAAAGAAGGATCAGAAAATTTTTCTTCTCATAGGTTAATGGGGCGTTACTCCCTCCTCAATGAGCTGGGTTATCGAGCGGTATGCTCTTTTTCATCATGTCGATTCACAGACAACTGAATCCAATGGGATGGGGACAGTACTGACCTGGGACTTCGTTCACCATGAAAAGTTCTTCAAACGGGGGGCCCGCGATGTTGAGTCGTTGGAACCATAGTCCCGACGGGATTTAGAAAACGCGTTTGACGCGGTCTGTGTGAGCAACAGCAAGAAGGATGTGGCAAGAATTTTTTTGGCCAACCAGCCGGAAGATGCCCGTGCCTAGTTTAGGGGAGGCTTCGGGAACTTTGTCATGTTTTTGTCTTGCTATCACCTCATGCGCGCTCAAGCACTCAAATACATGAACCATAACCAAACTTGAATGAAAAAATCGAATTTCATTTCATCTGTAAGTCCAATAATTCGGTTGTGCAAGAGGTGCAAAATAACATTTTAAAATTACAACTTTTTCGATTGGTCCTTCGACTCGTCTCTTGGTATTGCCTGAGTGTACCCGATGGCTTAACCCAAAAAATCAGTTTCTCCTTTCTTGATGAAGGTGTCTAATCCTTCTCCAATCGGAGTGGTCCCTCCGACGAAATCTATAGCCAATCCTGCAGCATCTTCTCTGTCCACCAGGAGAGCAAGAGCTTTGGCAACATCGTCCCGCTACAATTGAATCTCTTTAGTATTTAATTTGTAACACAAGCGCGAGATTACAAACTGAAATTGTGGGTGCTAAATGGGTCCTCCCCACAGAGGCCATTCCTGTCCCGGGATCATTGTTCAATCCTCCAGGACGCAGAATGGACCACTTGAAAGCAGTGCGCTTCGCCAAATTCTTGTCGGCTTCATACTTCCACTGCATATATGCCGGAATCGCCTTCCTCACCCGGTTCGACATCGCGATATCTTCATCAGTCTAACCAGCAGGTGCGAATCCAAATGTTAATAGAGGGAAAATGTATTGATGAAGCGAACATACGTAGTGCGCTGGAATCTTCTCGGGGTCTCGTATATCGATCGCCGAGACGAGGATTAACCTTGGCTTTGGCCCTTGAACAGCTTCTATCGCGTCAAACACCTTGAGGGCACCTTCGTAATCCACCTTCTTGGTGCGTTCTTCCCCGCCTTTCCCTCCAGCACCAGCGGAGAAATAAACAACGTCATTTCCGTGGAACGCCTGGCTGAATTCTTGGACAGGAGAGTCCTCCAGAGAAAGAACAAGGGGCGTTGCTGAGACATCCTTGATGTCCTGCTCTTGGGCGGGATCCCTTATGATGGATGTTACGGAGTGTGTGGGTGAGAGAATCTTGGCCAGTCTCAGAGAAACCTGCAAAGCATAGTTAACACACAAGGCCCCGCTGTGCCGCATTCCTACTAACGTTTCCGTGGCCGCCAACGATGATGACTTTCTTGGACATGATATAGTTTTGAAGGACTTTGAGATTGAGCGAAAGGCTGTGGGATAACATCGATCAAGCACGAAGACGTCACCAGTCGTGTATGTGTTATCTGATAAGATCGAACCTGGATCATCGCATGAACAAGGCCATTTGCTGACAAAATCCTCCTTGGGCCACAACGATGAGCGCGTTTCGACATAAGTGGCTATTGTACACAATCATATGAATGTAAAAATTTTCATACTTCGCCCTTGTCCGCTTACCCAGAGTCACAAAGAAACAGATTCTGTGCGTCAGACTCAACCAAGACCATATGCAGTCGCTTCGTCATGACCGGCTTCCACATTCATCAAATCACAGAGGTTATCATTGGTTCGTTTGATTCGAGCTCGCAGTGAATGAAGAACGTGGACGGAAGCTGTGTCGTGGATTAAAACACCACTGGGTTCGGAACCGACTTGTTTTGGACTTGTTATAATTTGTCAATGCCCTAACCGTTAACTTCGTCGATACATGATTTTGGCCGATTCGATGGTAGTGGGTGTGGATTATGCATCATTGATTACCGGCACCGGTCATTGCTTTTTGATAATGAAATTATAACGATTGATCTTCATTTCAAGTTCATTTTCTGTTGGATTGCAGTTGGATTTGTGTTGGATTCCTGCAAGATTTCCGTTCTTGCGATAGCAACGCAGAAAGATGTGAACCTAGGGGCTGACACAATTAGAGCTGTGGCTTCGTGGGCATAATGGAATGATCAGGCGCGTTTGGGTAAACCCCTTCTTCGGTGCCCAGGGCCAGGCGCGTCGCGTCCCTGCTTGTCTAATCAATTTATTCCCACACTCACGGTTCGTCACACATCCCGTGATTGTTATTTCCTGTGTGTGGTGCTTACAGGTGTCACGCCAACATCACGTTCAACCTCTTTGTTCATTATTTCAATTCAAAAGTTCCCTATTTGCAATCAACGTCCATCTGCAAGCTAGAATGTCAAGCGAAGACGAAGATATCGCTAGGTTTGCATTGGTTTTTGCCATCAATAACATTCTACTAACAAAAACGCAGGGCGATAGCTCTAAGTTTGCAAGAAACCTCAACAAGGCCCCAGGGTCTGATCAACCTGGACAGTGACGAAGATGGTGATGAGACGGAGCGTCGGTTTGAAGAGGAGATGAAAGAAGCGATGGCAGCATCTCAACTCCATTATGAGGCCACGACTAGCAACACACAGCCCAGAATCCCTGAACCTGCCAGCAAGATTCGAACCAATGAAACGTCAAATCCCCCGGGGACATCAACGTTCCTTTCGGAGAGAGCACAGCTAGAAAAAGAAAGACTAGAGCGTCAGAAGCGCTCAAGGCCTTTACCCGCCCAGAACCCTACCATCGAGGATGAATCGGAGGGCGAGGAGCCACCTGCCAAGAGGCACCAGGTTTATCCTCCTGATAAATCCACCGTCCGTTCTAACATTTCCGGTGTCAACAGCTCCAGAATCTCAAACTCAATACCTACCATCGAACAAACATTCTGGAACGGCGAACTTCGCCAAACCGCCACCCAACACGCTGAACCGCGGAAGGACGGGAGGCCCACATTTCGACTGACAGAGGTTCTAGGGAAGGTACGCGGTCAAATGGTTATGATTTACTTCGAGGAACGGACCTGACTTCTCCTATTATTATATTTAGAAATCCGAACTGGCTTTTGCTATTATGTCCTCCTATGCTTTGGATTTTCCGTGGATATACGAATTTTTTGATCCTTCTGTTCCCGTCATCATGGTCGCCCAACCTGATGATTCTGGTCAAGCCACTATCAAGAATGTTTTACCCCATTGGATAAGAGCGACGCCATTTTTACGTGGAGGTTTTGGGTGTCAACACATGAAGGTTTGGAAGCAGTGTTCTCAATATATCTAGCGATCTGGCTCACCATTCTGTTTATAGTTTATGCTGGTACAAC
>JAIFHD010002803.1:0-67728 GCA_019721455.1 Psilocybe mexicana
ACCACCACCACCACCACCACGACCGGCACGAGCCAAGAACATCATCGCACGCATCCGAGCAAGAGCGGCAGGAGAATCAGAACCCGCTGGTGGAGAGAAGTTGACATCGTACTGGGTGTATCGACGAGGAGGAACGCCTGCACCATCACCGGCAGTGGCACTGGCACTGCCAGCCTGAGCACCCCAGGGGAAATTGAGACGTGGGTCGGTGTTGGTGTTAGAGGCAGAAGCGGCAGGGGCAGGGGCAGCGATCGGAGTTGACATCGACGTTGAAGTAGAGCCGACAACAGGCACCCTCACCCCAGCCGAGGTCAATGTCGACATCGACGGTTGTTCTGCGTTTCTCAGCTCTTCCTCCACCTCCCGTCCTGCGGTATCACTGGCATCGAGGTAAAAATCCCAATCATCACCATCCACAAGGCGCTCGCCATCTCTGTCGTTCCCACGCTGATGTCTATGTCGTCGTCGTCGTCTGGAGGAATTGGAACTCGAAGTCGAAGTCGACGCCTGTGGTGCTTCTCCACCTCCTTGTTCCTGCTCATTCTCCCCGCGCATCCGCATCCGCCTCTCCCTCACCCTCCTCCTGCGTTCCCTCCTCCTCCTCTCCCTCTCCTCCCTCGAAAGCGACAGCGAATGGGGCCCACGCTCAACAATATCCTCATCCCCCTCGTCTTCCGTAAAGACAGCATATATAGCGTCGTTTATCGTCCCCAGCATCGCCGTCTGCGTCGTCGAGGCCCCTCCCGCTCCTCCTTCTACTCTCGCCGTCCCGCTCCCACTCCCACTTGCAGCCATCGCTACATCAGGACCGACATCCCCATCTCCAGCTCCAGCTCCATCATAACCACGATCACCAAACCACAAACCAGGGAGAGCCTCCTCCTCCTCATCCTCGTCATCCTCCTCATCAGCCCTATACAAATCATCTCTACCCAACCGCCGCCTCTCCATCCGACGTCGGCTCCACATCGTCCGCATGGCCTCGAACTCCCTGTCGGCCTGTTGCTGTTGCTGCTGTTCGCGCCACGCCAGTCGTTCTTGTTCCTGTTCTTCCAGCTGTGTGTACAGGTGTGTGTGCGGGTGCGAGTGCTGCTGCTCGATCTGCGCCAAGAGATCACCTATCCTCTCTCGTTCCCGCTCACGCTCGCGAGCCGCCGTCCTCCGCTCCCTCAACGCCATCTCCCTCTCCTCCGCCTCCGCCTCCGCCCTGCTCCGAGCGATATCAATCCTAGCCATCCTCTCAATTCTCCGCGCCTCCTCCTCGTCCTGTTCGCGTTGTTGTTGTTGTTGTTGTTGTCGTTGTTGTTGTTGGCCGACCTGCTGCTGCTCGATCTGCGCCAGCCCATGTCTTATCCTCTCTCGTATCCTATCGTGTACCCTTTCCCTCTCTCGTTCTCGTTCTCGTTCTCTCTCTATTTCACTCTCCCTCTCCCTCTCCCTCTCCCTCTCCCTCTCCCCTTCTCGTTCCCTTTCCCTTTCCCTCTCCCTCTCGCGTTCCCCCTCCATCACGCTGATCCCGATCCCAAGCTGCCGGGCCTCCTCCTGCAATCGCTCAAGACGCTCCTCCCTCAGAGCTAACCGCTCCCGCTGAAGCTGAAGTTGACGCTGAAGCACGAGCTGTCGTTCTCGTTGTCGTTCTCGTTCTCGTTGTTGTTGTCGTTGTTGTCGTTCTCGTTGACGTTCATCCTCTTCTCGAGCCTGAGCTTGCATCTGAGCTTGTCCACGTGACAATAACGCCTCTTGCGCCCGCCGCTCCGAAAGCGTTCGTCGTCGTTCTCGTTGTTGTTCTTGTTCGCGCCCCGATCCCGATCCCGATTCCCATTCTTGTTGTTGGCGGACCTGCGTCTCGACAAAGTCTGCCTGCATTCGGAGTTGATGTTCCCAGATGGCTTGGATGGAACGTTGTCTATCGTGTCCACTGTTGCCGCCGCCGCCGCCGTTACCACTAACACCACCTGTATCACCAACACCACCAACACCGCTACCATCGCCGCCCTGCTCAGCTAAGCTCGCGAGCAAGGTACTGAAAATACGAGGGCCTACGCCTACACCCGTGCGCTCACCCGCACCCGCACCCGCACCACCGGCCGCTTGAGTACGAGGTTGTGTTTGAATTTGGGTTTGTGCCTGAGCTTGAGGCACCGTATCCGAGTCGGTTTGCGTGTAGTGACGAGTCCGAGTCCGAGTCCGAGTCCGAGGGAGCGGTCTGATCTCCCTCTGCGTCTCCCTCTGCGTCTCCGTCGTCGTCGTAGTCGCCTGGCTTTGCAGCGTCGTCATCTGGCTCTGCGTCCGATTCCGAGGCTGGAACACATTCTCACCCTCATCCTCGTCGTCCTCATCGCCCTCGTCCTCCGTGTCCGAGACGGCCTGGAGTTCAGGCACAGATTCGTCGTCGTCATCATCGAGTTGGGGTTCGAGAGGGAGAGAGAAGGGGGGTGGTATAAGTGAACTCGATGCTTGTTCACCTTCAGGCGCCGATGACGACGTAGATGCTGATGCCGATGCTGGTCCAGATCCAGACCCAAATATTGGGGGCGAATGCGGGTGCACGACGTCCCCTCTCTCTTCATCGACACCTACGCTTCGACCCTCAACATCATTCTCATCCTCATCCTCAACGGAGACGTCCACACCACTCGTACTTCCACTCGCTTCTCCGCGTTCCTGATGAGCCGGAGGTGCTGGTGCTGAGGGATCCGAAATTTCCTCCTGAGAGCGTGATGGCGAGTGCGAGCGCGAGTGCTCCGGAGAACGAGATCGAGATCGAGCGGGCGGAGCATGGACGTATATGCTAGGCGTCGAAGAGCGTGACCTCGACCTCGACCTCGCACGCGAATCCGAACGTGAACGCGAATCCAAAGCAGGTCCCTCCGCCTCTGGTGCCTCTGGTGCCTCGCCCTCACCCATCCCGCGCAGATAATCCTCGAGGACCGTTATCTGAGCTTGGATATGCCTCTGCGTCTGTGTGTGGGTATGGGTGTGTTGAGGTTGGCCTTCAGCTTGAGCGTCTTCCTGCACTTCCTCTTCATCCGCATCACCCTCATCACCATCACCATCTCGAGCTCGAGCTCGAGCCCCCTCCTCCTGCGTCTCATCATCCCTTTCCGTCCGCGGTGGTACGCCCAGTCCGAGCAAGAGCCCTTCGAGGGTACGGATCTGGGATTGGATATCGGTAGCTGTTCGAGGTTGGGTCTGTGTTTCTGTAGGTGCCGATGCAGGCGCGGATGAGGATACGGGAGGGTTGTTGATCTGCGTTTGAGACTCGGCGGGCGCGGGAGCAGGGGCAGAGGCAGAGGAGGGTTCGACTTGGGAAGATTGGGATTGGGATTGTGCGCTGTGAGAGGAGACGACGCTCTCAAAAAAATTCTCGAGCCACGCTAGCGATTCAGAAGCAGATGGGGATGCGGGAGGGTCGTCGATCTGTGTTTGGGAAGTTTGTGTCTGTGTCTGCGTTTGAGACTCGGTGGGCACGGGCGGTTGTCGGTCTGGCTGTGAAACGGGAGGAGGGGCAGAGGAAGGTTCGACTCGGGAAGATTGGGATTGCACGCTTTGAGAGGAGACGACACTCTCGAGAAGGTTCTCGATCCATGCTATGGCTGCCTCGTCATCAAGACCACCGTGCTCGAAACCAAAACCAGGCTCGTCCTCCTCGTCCTCCTCATCTCCATCCTCTTCATCCTCCTCTTCATCCTCCTCTTGTTCTTCTTCCTCCTCACCCTCTGAATCTGTATCGTCCGGCGTGTCGAGCGAAGGCATCTCCGAATAGATATCATCCTCAAACTCATCGCCCGAATCAAAATGAAGACCGAGGGAGAGAGGCATTCCGGTGGGTTGGGAAGGAGGAGGAGGTGCGGGAGCGGGAGCAGGAGCGGCAGAGGGGAAAGTGGTAGTGTCCAGGGAAATGAGGGGTCTGCGAGGGAGCGTATTCGTATTCGTATTCGCTGGTGCTGGTGCTTGTGCCGGTGCTGGTGCTTGTGCTTGTGCTTGTGCTGGTTCGAGTGGTTGGGTCCTCGGCTCGCCGTGGACATCGACGTCAGCGCCAACGCCAACGTCACCGTCGAGATGGACATCGACATCGACATCGACACCACCTTGAACAGGGGCGATGACATCACCTTGTGCCTCAACAGGCGTCGGTGTTGCTAGATATGGATATGGAGGAGAATACAAATCAGCGGGGGGTGCATGGTCCGTGCGTCGTTCCGTTCTCTTACCTGCTTCTGCTTCTCCTTCTGCTTCTGCTTCTGCTTCTCTTTCTGTTGTCTGTGCAAGTGGTTCTCCTGTCGGACGACTGGGAGAGGGGTCTCTGAGGAACCCATCGGGGACGTGCATCGTCTCGAGGATCACAGGCATAGCCGCACCTAAGGATCAAAAACAAACAAGTCAACGAACGAGATCTTTGTGGATATCCGAACCAGACGAAAAACTCACCCTCATCTTCATTTTCACCCTCATCTTCACTCTCATCCTGACCCACACTCGGACCAGCACCCACACGAGCAGAAGAAGCCAACAACCCGCCTCTCAAGATCCCACGCGCACGTTCCACTCTCTCCTCTCGTTCCCTCCGTTCCCTCTCGCTCCTATTCGCCGCGTCGCGTATGCCCTCCAGGAGAGCTGTTCGTGAGGGCGGTTGCTGTTGCGCTTGTCCTGCGTTTTGCGGCTGTGGCTGTGGCTGGGGTTGTGCTGGTGTTTGTACTTGTACTTGTGCTTGCGGTTGCGGCTGCACGCTAGCAGGCACTCCATACCCCTCCACACTAACCTCAGGAAACTCGTACGCAGGCTCCGAACTGACCAACGGCTCCGAGAAGAACGTATACAACACGAGCCTACTCCCCTCCACGCGTGGTCGTTGTCTCCATCGCCCTCGCCGTTCACGTCCCTGTGACTCTCCTCCCACACCCGCACCCTCAGGCTGAGATGAAGACGAAGATGGAGATGGACCCCATGTATCTAGAACACCACGAGGCGGGAACGGTTCCTCGCTCTCCGCTCCCCAATATCCCGGTCCTTCCGGTGCGCTTATCGCACCACCGCCATCCCGCCGACGACGACGATGAAAATCGCGTAGACAAGACTCGTCCTCGACGTAGTCGCTCGTTCGTATGAGCGGTGCGTGTGCTTCTGGCGCTGAGGCTGACGTTGATGCCAGTGTATTTGTTTGGCTTTGGCTTGGTTCGGGTGTTTGGGTTTGGGACGTGCTGGGAGTTGGATCCTGCGACGCGTTCACGTTCGTGTCGAGAGCCAAACACGCACGCCCACGAGCGGCTGCACGATCGCGCTCTCGGAGTACGTACGGCCTCAAGAACGCCTCAGCGGCAGCTTGACAGGGTATCAATCGCGTGCCGAGTGGGTTCCCGCTGTTTGAATGTTTTTGTAAGTTAGTTAAGGACCACAATTTCAAAATAGGTAGATAGGATGAAAAACCGGAATGAAGATGAAATAACGTAATAAAAATAAAAAAATATAAAAAAAAGAGGAAAACGAACGCAAAAGAAAAAGAACGGACGAACGAACGAACGAATACGTCATGATCAGATAAAAATAAATTACCAGAATCGAAATCGAGAGGCGAAAAAAGAAAAAGATAGACGAAGAAGAGTAAATAAAAATAAAAAAACACTCACCAAACCGAACACCCAACGCCCTCTCTCACACATCCACACCCTCCTCCTCCTCCTCCTCCCGCTCCTCCTCCCGCTGCTCCTCCTCCTCCCGTCTCTTCACCATGCCCATGCCCCCTCCTCCTCCTCCCAAACCGACGCCTCGCATCCTCCATCTGGCTTCTTAACCTCCTCATCTGCTCTCTCTCCCTCGTGCGTGCCTGCGCCTGCGCTTCCTCTGCGTCCATCGCCATCGCACTACCACCACCACGCCGAGTGAGATCCCGGTTCATAACCCGCTCGAAATCACTCCGTCCCTCTCCCGCCTCTCCCTCTTCTCCCTGTTCCTTTTCCCCGTGTCCTTCACCCCCCTGCTCACTCTCACCCAAATCAAAATCAAACAACTCAGCACTCAAAACACCCAAAGCTCCACTCACACACTCCGTCCTGGCCGTCCACGTACTCGGCCACGCTGAAGACGGACGCGGGGCGGCGTGTGTGTGGATTAAGGCGCCGCAGCCCCTGCCTCTGTCCCATTTTCGTTCGTCTGAAGACGAGGAGGAAGGGTTTTGTGTAGCTTTGGCTTTTCCTTTGCCCTTCCCTTTATCCGTATTACCCTTCGACTCGGACGAAGAAGACGATGATGACGAACCGCAGAACAACCGATAAGTGTACCCTCCGACTAGGAGCTTGGGGAGTTGTCGTTGTCGTTCTTGGTCGTCCGCGTCTGCGTTCGGGTTGGGTTCAACTTCATCCTCAAAATCGTCCTCGTATTCATCTAGGTCTAGGTCTAGGTCGTGCTCATGCTCGTTCTCCTCACCATCGCCATCCTCATTCTCTGATCCCGACGACGACGACGACGAACTGGAAGAAGAGTGCCTCTGTCCCTGAGAAGGACCAGGACCAGGAAGGAGAACACCCGCTCGCAGCGCCTCCACCTCAGCTAACGCTCGTGCCTGCTCTCGCGCAAGGATGTACGCGGGTGTAAGCGTCTGCGCCGGTGCTGGTGCTGGTGCCGCTGCCGGTTGCGGTTCGAGTGGTGGGTTCGACGTCGACGTCGATGCCAAGCCAGACCCAGACCCAGACGCGAAGGTAGGAAGCGTCGAAGAACGAGGAGGTAACGCCAGACCTCCCCCGCCAGCACCTCCCCCACCACCACCACCAACACCAGCACTACCCCCACCCAACCCAGACGCAGAAGAAGACGCAGAAGGAGACTCCCCACTATTACGCCTGAAGAACCTCATGTCCTCTTGTGTCAACCTCCTTCCAGAGCGCGAAGCCATACCCGCATCCGCATCAGCGCTCGCACTCGCACCTCCACGATCCCGATCACGATCCCGACCCCACCCACTAGTAGTAGCATAAAAACGCATCCGCGTCCTCAACGCACGTACCATCGCGTCGCGCTCGATGCCGAGGCCGAGGTCGTGTGTTAGCGGTTGGGGTTGTGGTCGTGTTTGTGTGGGGACTGGGGTTTGTTGGGATAATGACGCAGACGGACGGGAACCAGCGCCAGCACCAACACCAACACCATGCCGAGGCAAAGGCAACGGATCCCCATCCGCATCGACGTTCACGCCCACAATCTCACTAGCACTATCCACCTCCCTTGCTCCTTCCCTTGCTCCATCCCTTCCATCCCTTCCTTCCCTTCCATCCCTTCCTCCATCCCTACCCCACACTCCAGGTCCAGTTGGCTCGCCATCAAGGTCCAACCTCGGATGCTGCTGTTGGTGGTCCACCCGATGGACGACCGCGCCTCTTCGCCGGAGTCGCGAAGCCTCGCCTGTGCGTAAGAGGTCGGAGAGGACGATGGAGTCGTCTGCGTCTGTCGTCGTCGCATGTGGGGTTGGGTCGTCCCAGCCCGAGCCCGAGCCCGAGCCCTCGTTGTTGGTGTTGGTGTTGGTGGCTTCGGTTTCAGCGGCGAGATTGGTATTGGTATCGGTGTTATGATTAGTATCTGCGTCGGCTCCAACTTCAACTTCAAGTTGGGACGGCGGTTCTATAGTGGATGGTAATGGTAATGCTTGGGTAGATGTCGACGTCGATGGTATAGTGGTTATATGTACATGTGCGGGTGCGCCGGTGGACGATTCAGACGGAGTGGCAGATGATGAGGCAGAGGCAAAGGAAGACAGAGTGGGAGAGTGTGAGGGTGAAGGTGAAGGTGAAGGAGGGGTAACATAAACACCCAAAGCCGCAGCCGCAGACATTGTCGATGCTGTCGACGCTCCTGGTCCTGGTGCCACTGAAGTTGAAGTTGAAGTTGAGTGTGGAGCGGATGACGATGACGCTATGGCTTCTGCCGGTTCGTCTGCCATCACTTCCATATCCATCCCGTTCGTGTTCGTGTTCGTGTTCGCGTCCATGTCCATGTTAATGTCGATGTCGTGTTCTACTAGTGTGTGTGTCGTCGTGTTGGTTTGGAAGAAAGAAGTCGATAAATAAATCAAAAAAAAAAAAAAAGAGGGAAAGCGATATGTTGAGCATAAACCGAACAAAGAGGGTGACGACCAAAAAGAAAGGGAAAAAAAAAAGGGACAGAAAGAGGAACACAAAACGACGCCACTCACCCTCTGACACTGGCACAAGCCCAGGCACTGGTAGTGTCATCGACGCTGGGGTTGGGACTGGGGGCAACGATGCAGATGCAGGTGCAGGTGCCTCAAGTGCCCTCCCGTCCACGTCCACAGACATCTCAACGTCAACGCCCTCTTCCACACTAACATCCTCATCCTCATCCTCTCGCCTTTGTTCTCGGTCTTGTTCCCAATCCAGATCCAGATCTCGGTCCTCCGAATCCACACCTTCCATATCCTATTCCTCGTTTCGTGTCGTCTGAGTGTTTAACTTATCCTCCCCGTCTTCGTTGTGCCAGAGCGCCGGCCACTCGAGAGTCGAAAGGCGCAAAGTATCCGTGCAACTGGAGTACCGTCGTTGAGTTGAGTTGAGCAAGTCGATAAGTGTAGCAAGCAACTTACTAGCTATCGTCGAACAAGTTCAATGAAATCGAATGTGACGAGCTTTTTTTAACTGAGGAGGATGATGATGATGATGATGATGAAAGGAGTCGAATCGAAGGCTTTGTCCAACTGTCACACACCCCGAAAAAAATTGTGTGACACCGGTATGACACCTCGCGTTTTTGATTATGTAACTCGTCACGCTCCTCCACAAATTACAGGCACTCCCTGAGGTTGGCCTTCACGGCTGGCGCCGATTCATGAACGGCGTTGATTTATCCTAGCCTGAATATGTCGAGTAATAAAATTTGGCGAATATCCATCCAAATATCATTCGGGCATGCCTTTTATGGTAACTCCGAATGATATTCGGATGGATATTCAGTGGATTTTATTACGACATATTAAAGTCAGGTATTCCAGTCCAGATTATGAATCGGCGCCAGGCGTGCTTGTTGAATCTTATCCGCTGTGCGACCTCTGAGCTTGAAGCTAAGCTTGAACGCCTCAGATCTCAGACTCCCAATCCGACTCCAACTTGTAAATATACAACATCCACACGCACGCACACACACGCCGACGTCGAGATTCTGGCCGCCAGTGGTCCCTCCAGCAGGCTGTAGTGATTGGGTATGATCCAATCTGCGTCCAACTCGGGTGAGTTTGTGAGCAGCAGCAGGAACGAAGAGCACGGGCACCTACATCAAGTTCTTCATCAAACCACACAAGTGGGAGAGAAGACGCACCGTACCTACTTGAGAACCGCCTCTCAGGCTGGTCGCTACATAATAATAATTCGGGTGCAACAATTCAGGCCCAGGCTCAGGCTCAGGTTAACGATGATGATGGTGGTGGTGATGTGTATGGAAACCTAAGACAGATGTCGCAGAGATTAGGAGAGGACGATTTCGTCTCTACCCAGCCTCCGCCTCCGCCTCCGCCTGCGTCACGGTCTGCTGCCAGTGAAACCTCTTCGATAGTTGTCTCTGACATGGACATCGTATCACTACCAAGTCCTAGTCGTAGTCCAAGCTCAAGTCCGACCTGGAGCTCGTCATCGTCTGACTCGTCTCGACCTTCAACTCTACCTCAACATCTATCTCCATCTCAACCTATAACCCAAGGACTGGACCAGGACAACCAGATTCATCCTCTGATATCAAGAGAACATCCAGCCTCGGCTGAGCGATATGTGCGGATCTTGAGGAGTTTGAGGATTCTCCTTCGGAATCGGGATCGTGGAGAGAGCACCAGCGAAAACGACGACGACAACGCCAACACCAACGCCAACACCAATTCGGCCCCAACACAGACAGAGACACAGACGCGCCGAGACGAAAATCCAAGCAACACCAGCACCAGCACCAGCACGGACCCCAATTCCACTAGTCTGGGCCCTCGAACTGGCACTGAACCTTTCACTGAACCTCCTCCCACCACCGGCACTCTTCCCGCTCCCGAAGTTCCCGCTCCCGCTACCGTTGATGACAACGACGAATCCGAGGATCCATACGCAAACCGCCGACGTGCGAGACGCCGCCGGTTTCGATACCAACAGGAAATAGAACGACACCAGGAAATGGAACGACGCCAGGAAGCACGAGGGAGTAGACTGGAACCAGCACCAGCACCGGTAACAGCACCGTCACGAACACACGTCCACTCACCAGCCCAAGCCCAAGCCCAAGCCCAAGCCAGGGCGGCATCGAGAGCACGAGCGGGGTTGTTGGATCCTGATGGAGAAAGTTTCGTCTATGATGAGCTGTATGACTTCGAGGATGTCAATGATGAAGAGGTTAATGGGTATGGTGATGTCGTTGGGGGTAGTAGGGGTGCTGGTACTGGCTCTGGGGTTCCAGAAAACAAGGAAGGGAGGAGGATCAGGGAGATTTGGGAGTGTGTCGTCTTTGGTCCCTGATCATGAACAAGTTGATGCTTTCTATTTCACACAATCTCTTGATGGTTTTCTTCAAATATTTCTTGCGTTGCTTTTCCTGTTCGCCCACCGGTGTGCTTGCCGTTACCATCATCATCAGAACTCTCTGGCTCGCACTATCATCACATTCATTTCAGTTTACTCTACCCCTGGCCCCAGCGACCAACGCACACCGAAATTACAACTACCGACCCTACAGAGCTCCTCGAACCCGACCTCTATGAATCAAGACGCACGGTGAGGCCAAGATGGAACGCGCGTGAGGCTTTTACCACTGGCAGGACGCATAGCGGATGGCGTACGGGGTGAGATACGACGCTGAGGATTATGTTATTGTGGACGGTCCATCATCACAAAAACATGTCAAATATTACCGTTTATAATTGAATAGAATAAATGCAAACCTATGTAATAATCCCAAGGAATAGAACCCACTAGCGAATGTGTAATGCTCAGCATACTTACAGGGTTTAGAATGTTTCTGGGGTTTATAAGGGTTTAGAATGGGTTTCTTTGGTTTTCCATCGACTACTTGTATTTCTCTATGATGTATGTACTATAGTACAATTGTTATTCCAACGACTACTTGTTACACTTACAGTTGCTGCGAATATTCGGCTAATCAACTTGTCTTGCAAACGTGAACCAGAGCGTTCAGACGATAGGAGTCACGCACTCAAAAAAACCACCAATAAAGCAACACAACAAGAGACGAAACCAAAACTCGTTCCTCTCTGCGGAATCGCACCCCCTCCACCTACAGTCCCAGGCGGCTTTGGTCCCATCCCACTGCCGCTGCCCGGTCCAGGAGTGGTCACAGGACCCGAACTCAACGACGCTCCAGATGGGGCGGAGGACAAGGACGAGACCACCCCGCCGCCAGGTCCCGCGATGATGCTCGCGCTGATTTTATAATCGATCACAGTATCAACGACGAGTGTGACGCCAACAGCATTTTGGGGCACCGTAAACGAAAGTGAAAACGGGGGGTCGATTATTCCAAGGAGTAAGTTATTACCAGAGCTGTGTGTGAGGTCGGTCATTAACACAGCTCGAACTATGCACCCATTGTGTATAAAAAGGCTCACTTGGCATATGACAATCCTTGATAATCGACGACATGCAGCGCGTCGACGATTCCCTCAGTGACCTGGACATTCACCGTATATCTGAAACGCTTGAAGTGAGTCACGAAGACAGATAACTTCCAGCCGCCAGGGTATCTGTACTTACTGCGCAGCGGCGAGACTTCCAAGGTAGTAGACCGAGTGATTGAAGATATCGAATTCCGAGAATGGACTGAACTCGAGTACTATAAGGAATCAAAGTCATTAAAATCCCGAATGAAAGCCTAGGTATTTTCATTTTCGCCAAGTTACTCACATTGAATTGGCTGCATCTGTGCCGTCAGACCGGACGGTGCCTGTCGTTTTGCAAGCCGCGCATTTCGCCCAGATAGAAGGACATTTGCATTATCCGTTGCTTGTTCGTTCCTCGCAGTCATCGTCGTTCCACTCGAGAGAAGCGAAGTGCAAT
Source organism: Psilocybe mexicana (assembly GCA_019721455.1). Taxonomy (NCBI): domain Eukaryota; kingdom Fungi; phylum Basidiomycota; class Agaricomycetes; order Agaricales; family Agrocybaceae; genus Psilocybe; species Psilocybe mexicana. The sequence goes on from JAIFHD010002803.1 coordinate 12,042, forward strand.
CAACATTCGAGAGTCTAATGATATAGTTATCATTCGCCGAAACGTTGTTGTTATCAAAGAACGACCCCAAAATCGCGGCTTGAATGCTCATGGCGACCTAGGATTTCCGGTGACTCATTAAGGTCAATGCACTCATGATCAACGCGTATGGAGATCACGAACAGTATCGACACAGGTACCAGCTGTATTCTTGGACCCACCCAAAGTGGTGCTGGCGAATGGAAACTAGGATGGCCGCGAGTTAGCGTAAACAAATGCGAGGCGATACCACCTTACCTCGTCGCAGGTCTGTCCCGAACCGCACGTAACGCTCCCGCACACTGCATTCCGATTGGAGCTTTGCTGTGAAGGGGCGTACATAAACGTTGCACTTTGTGAAGAAAGTGTGCCTCCTTTTTGCATGCCTTGAGTATAACCATGAGTTTTCGACCCAACGAAAAGTGACCGACATGACTCACCAAGACACATATTCTTGAAAAGCTACCCGAGACTCTCATCAGTATCACCTCGATATCAATAATGATCCATTCGAAAAGACAACATACAGAATTGACTGCTCCTACCCGATCCGACGACGCTGGTTCGTTCGGTCTGGGCTTGAGCATATCCTGGTAGTCCAAAGCGATCGTCCCTTTGGGGAGAGATGACGTTGGTGAAGTGGACGTTGGCTGAGGCAGACTATTGGTCGTGAGGGTCGGAGGAGGGATATTGCTGGTCAACAAGCAGCACCCGGTGGAACTGTTACAACATTGCTCGCTTTGTGATACGAAACTTGAATTAGATCTAAAGAGTGGATTGAATCGAAGCCTGCTTACGTGGCTCTGGAACAGCAGGCGGTACCTCCGTTGCACGACATTCCGGTGGCCGAAATGCAGCAGGCCATTGGTATAGGACTGTAAATGAGGACTCAACCTACAACATATCGGAGGTAGAGACGTAATGCTCACTTCAATGGTTGGCAGAAGCTTCCGGCAGGACAACAAAAATCAGTCCCGCTGCACACTGCCACGAAAAGAAGAAGAAAAAAGTGTCAGACAGTCAACGAAACGGTGATATTGTACGATAACACTTACATGTATCCCCTGAGAAGGGACAAACGAGCTGTTGGCGAGCCTCTAATTTGGACGACGCGGGGCCCAGCAGACCATTTATGATGGAGATTTTGGTACCTGTGACCATGACCGCATGATTTGTGGTCGTAGACTCGGACGACAACGCGAATACATGTATATCGATAAAGATGATGGTGAGGAGGAGGTAGCTCCAAGTGCGAGAGAGGACCTGCGACGCCATCGGGATGGGGAGGGCGAACCAGAATGGCGGTACGACTCGTCGAAAGGTTGGCGATATTCTTCCGTCTTATATACGGACACGCGGTTCTATTTCATCAGGATCATAGTATCGAGGTCCTGGAATCGTTTCGCGAACTTGAAGTGGATATCAGCCAAAGATACCCCAAAGAACCACGGAAACTGGTACCGTATGTCTTTCAATTCATTTCATCCTGCCCTACTCATATGCTGATCGGGTTCGATTGCTGAATAGGGACATCTGGCACGTCAGATAATTTATACCTCTGATCGTCCCGTTGTGCTCGCTTCTAATCACAGCCCATCAGCCTTGATGATCACCCAAGGGAATCAACTGACCTTGTCCTCCCTTTCATAACTCGGCGCGGTGTGCTTTTTACGCGGGCTGGATGAGGATATTACAAACATCCGGTGTCGCGAAAGGGTCGAAGATAACAGACCAAGCGCCCGCGACAAATATAGTTTATCATGCCCGGCCATCCCGAGCGACGCGTTTCTAATTAGCGAGGTGGGCCATGCGGTTCTGACCAGGTCGCTGGTTCCAAATTAGATCGCGGGAAGTGGGAGTATACCACCAAGACATGGGCTTCATTTAACTTTGGATCGTCTGCTGCGTGACGTGTCAGGAAACTGAGCACAATTTCATGACATGGGAAGTATCAGCTCACCACTTCGATGCCAGAGCAGGTTTTGAAGACAGTATTTAAAGGAGAGGAAAAGTTGGGGTGTTCGTGACGAGTCGGAACGACGACCTTGTTCACGTCTTCATCCGTGTTACTGTACGATCGCTATATTACAAGGACACATCATAAGCACAACTATATAGGAAATTCGAGAAGAGAGACTCAGAAAAAAGTCAAAAACAAGAGGGAAAATACAACAGACACAAGGGACACTCACCCACAATCGGTCGCGACAACGACTTCCCCTCTCCTCGTTCCCTGAGGCCTATGGCCATCCACTTTTCTTTCAACGTCCCCATGCCCTCAGTCGATATCTTTAATCCATCCGGAGCTTCTACGCCGCCTGATCAAACAAACCAACGGAAAGGAAAAGTTAGTCATGTCAATCAAATTTCAACCCCCCGACATTTACCAAACTAGCGTTCGAAGTTCGGTCCAGAGAACGGTATTTGTGTCACGAAAGAAGAGCTAATCCTCCTCCGATATAGATGATCAAGAAATGGAAAGCGTTTTTAAATCATCGTGAATCCCCAGGAGCTTGGGTGGAGGATTGAGTCGATGAGTGGAATTGTCAGAGAAAAGAGTTACAGGAGTGACACCAGTGTGACAAATCGTTGGTGGTGGTTAACAATCTCACTTGGACAATTTCACTTGGCCAGCCAAAAGTTAACTTTTCCCAAGTTAGCTTGGATTTTGGCTGGCCAAGTTAGATTGTCGCCGCCAAGTGAGCGTAAGTTAGCTTGTGCCGGGGCCGGCATCCACAAACTTGGCAATGCCGTGACCTGCCGAACCCGCCTAGGAGTCTCGTGCCGGAGAGGTATTCGATGAAGTTGGGCGTTGTGGGCGATCAAAGAGGGTCGGATGGTGCATATAATCTGCATAATGATACTAAGTCGTTACAGGGCCGATATTGGGCCAGAGTTTACAATACCTAGCAGTGAAAAGTTCTATGTAGGGTGTCATTGATTGGGAACAAGGCTAAGAAATGGTTTCAACACATTTGAAGTCAATCCCCCAGGTTATCATTAAGCCCTAATCCTTGGTACTTAATCTGTGGCACTTGTTACCGTCAAAGTCGAAGCGGCAGGCATTGGCTGTGCTGGATTCCGAAGGGGACGGTGAGGAAAGGTATTGAAAGATTTAAACACATCCTCATTTCTCTGCGAACCGAACGGAGGGTTTACTGGATAAAACATCTGTCGAAATACTAAATAATTGAACTGCGAGAATTCTGAAGTCAGGGGAGCGGAGCGCTTGCGCCGCACGGAGACCGTTATGTCCATCAAGTCCAACTCACCAGCGTTCAAGAGCCTAGTAGCAAATCTTCCCAAAGGAAAACTGGAGCACGCCTCTCCTGCCAATAAATGTATCTAGTTCTGAATGACCGACTCTTATCTTGAACCACAAAACTTTCTCCGACGTAATAATACATATATAGTGGACATCTGATAGTGGACATCTTGATATTCCACATAGAACATGAGGTTTTCACGTTGATTGCATGGCTGTCAGACCGAACTTGGTCGCTACATAGCTGCCTAGGCCTCATATACATGAATACATAGTTTTGTAGCTCAATTATATCAAAACACAACCTATAGATCACCAACATCCCACAGAAAACGATCCAGATCACTTTAATCTTTATATAGGGAGCTGTTTACGCAGGCGACACCCAAGTTCAATTGTCCCCAAGCGTGGGAACCAAGTTAGGTGTGACAATGGCTGGGGCAAGTTAGGCCAAGTTAACTTGTCCAAGCGAGATTATTGACGATCTCGTCAATCACTTTGGATGTGTATGGAGCCCATACCTCGCAAAAACACCTTATCACCGTTATCTCCAATCCATTGGCGCACTTAGATACGCAATAATGGACTTCGATCTAGCCATGGTACTCGACGAAGAGACTTATGGCCCAAAACCCTCCTTGCCTATTAGACTAGTTGCTGATATTGGTCGTGGTCCTCGACCATACGAGATCATGCATGCTTACCTTGATTTCGACCCGTTCAAATATGACGTGGCATGTCTCGGCATTGCAATCTCTCATGATTTTCAGGTAAGTGACGCCTCATTGTTCTGTCTATACTTTGTTAAGATAGAATTTTCTTCAGCAAATCATACCTGATGTCCCCTTGCTTGCCCCTCTGATAGATCGCATGATCACTTCGGATATCAATAAGAGATTTACAGCTTCTGAAGCGCTTGCTTTCGCCCGGGCCATCCTCCCAACTGTCCCACCCCATGCTCCTAATGAGCGTGAACCAGATACATCTGAAGCCTTCTACAAAGCTGATATATGGGCTGGATTGTCTGAGAGCTTCATCGCAGAATGGGGTTCCTATCGGGAGAATTATTCTTCTTGGAGTATGCACTTCCAGAACTGGCTTTTTGTGGGAAATTCTGACTGGGCACCAGGATGGTATATAATGTATTATATCAGGTTCGCTAAGCGGATATTCAGTTCAGTCTTCCGGTCAACGCTATACCGCCTCTTTTTCCTAAGTCCTATCTCGAACCTTTAATATCCATAAAGAAGTTTCAATTTATCTTTTTATGCTCATGCCCGAGGAAAATGTTTACCGTTCACTGATCATGAGGCCCGATCTCTGACATATGTATCTAGAATGCCCTTTTAAACCATTAAAATGGTATGTGTGTGTACGTAAATTCAGCCAGTGGCAGCGAGAGAGACCCAATGATTCACTTTTTTTATTTAATAAATCAACGGGACGGGTGGCAGCTATCCTAGCAAACTGCGTCGGTCAGGCGCCTGTTGAAGAGGGTCTGAAAGGCCAAGCGGAACTGGGAAAATACCGTCTTTCACGCTCTTATGGACCATGATTGATACTGCTCTTTTTTGGTTCATCAAGTGCAATTTATCTTGCAAATGATTGGCAGGTTACCCCCTGTTTCTTTTCGTTTTTTTCTTTTCCCCGACGAGTTCGGCCCCATCTTACATCAATCCTCGTTGTTTGTATGAAATTATATCTTCACCAGAGTGACTCAGAATCTTGTTCTCCCTCCCTATTACTAAGTATCACAAGGTTACCTCGAGGCCAAACTGTACCTCATGGCAAACATCCAAGTAGCGGTGACATGGTGACAATAGACGCTCGTTCCGGCTAAATATAGAACAAAGCTGTCGTGTTGTCGCGGAGTCAGCCTGAGGCTGACTATAAAAACAGTAGGTTCAAGTTGGGCGGCGGGGTTCATTGTTCCTTCCCCTAACCTGATTGACAACCTCCCCAAGATCCTTCTTCCAATCTTCGTGTTTGACATGCCCAGAATAGGGGGTTTCGAAGTCTACGTCTCCGTGAACAAGTCACCTTTGCCCGCTTATGGCGTTCAGTCGGACCCCACAGAGAAAATTGTGACCTTTTGGATTCCAGCCAAGAAGGACCAGGTAAGCGTCGAAATTCTCGATAAGCTATGTATACGCCATTCATTTATTCTGATAGGCGTTCACTGTGAATTGGAAATGTGGCAAAGATCTCTCGTGGGCAAGCTGTGGAGATCTGACCATCGATGGCGCTAGTGTCGGTGGCATGACTTTGCAGCCACGCTCAGACAAACAGAAGTACAGAAACGTGTCGTGTATGGCAGAGATGAACTTTGCTGAGAATCCGGACGAGCCGTTTAGGTTTGGAAGATGCGATCTCCCTATTGCACCTAGTACCACTACAGATTCAGATGGCAAGACCTTTTCTTTCTTTTGACTCGTCCGTGTATCCTGTATATTGACTTATTTTCTTTCTCGGTGTTTACAGGTCGTGGTGAGATCCGATTGGATATCTACCTTATTCCTGAGATCGGTCAGGCGGAAGCTAATAATCCGGCGTTTAAATGCGTTTTGGTTTGTCCTTGGAGCAAGTCGGCCTGGGGAGCCCGATGGAAGTAAGTTTTGGGATATGTTTATTCAATTTAGGGATGAATTCATGTCGATCTATAAAAAGGTATCAAAAGGATGCTCCTTTACAGAGGATTCAGAGAATGGCGACTTTTGTTATCAAGTATCGATCAGAGAGTACGTTCTCGAGAATCTTTGCATTTGAATTTCAACCATCCTGACGTGTGATCACTGAATTTGTTTGCAGACGTGTTAAAGAAGAATTTCAGCACCAGTGCATCCACGGTGGTCAGATTGACACCTGCTCGCAGTGCAAGCGATACCGTCGGGATGAAGGGTGAAGAGACCCTTCCTGAACATGCTTCGCAAGACTTTCCCATGGCCACACCGCAGCAGCCTGAAGCAAGCGGGTCCCGGAACCATAACACTCCAAGCCGGAAACGAAAGAGACACGATGAACAGGTCGAAACGACTGCGAACAGGGTGGAGGAGGCATTATTATCGGAAAGGATTGACGCTACCAAGGTGAGGACCACCTGACATTGAAAGGATGGGCCGCCAACACTCCGTCATGGCGTCGCTAACTTTTGAAAACCTGTAACAGCGGAGTCTTAGGGACCTCATGGCTCAGGCCCAACCGCGGAAAAAGCCAGAAATATATGTCGCACCGAGCCAGACCCTGTCTATACCAACCGTGCAGGCTCATCCGAAGAACGCCCCCAAGTTGAACCGCACTCGAAAGAGGAAACATTTTACAAGGTCCGTCGCTGAGTTGGAGAGGGAAGCAAGTGTCGCCCGGGCCCTGGCAAGTTGGAAGCTGCAAAAAAATTGACGGAGGTCTCAAGATCTTGGGGCGGAGGGATCGAGATATCGAATCATTGGTTTTCTTTTTGGGACAGTAATTTGTAATTTTCTTTTTTTTTGTCGTTGTATTGTCGCGCGAATGTGAATTGTGAATTGTATGTTGATACAGCGACCGCTGGCTGCCCTGACGTTAAAGCTAGGTCACAAAGACAGGATGTTCTCATAGCATTGTACGGCCCCTCCGGCCGAAAGTCCGCCGCCCGCCCGTCGAGTCCATTCTATCCTTTGGGTTTTCTTTCGAGAATCCACAGCTTTTCGCTTTCTTCAAACCGAAGAAGCTCCTTGACGACGTGAACAAAATAGGTAACATCCTTCTTTCCACTACTGCGGAGAATTGACCAATTGACGGCCCAGCGATCAAAGCTTTTGACGCTTTGGACTTTCCGCCATGTGAGTCCTAAAGCAGGATCAGTCGATGGGTCGATCTCAGAGATGAGATGAGTGAACGGCGAAGAAGGGCTTGATAATAGGGCGGCAGACATGTGTTCTGTTTTGTTATAAGTCCATGTCGGCGAGGTTGCCAGTCTCGATGTGGTGAGATGAGGAGGGGAGTTTAACTGCAAGAACAGAGAGGCGCCGGTTTGAGCTGCGAGGTTGGATACGTGGATATGTGGAGGGGCTGTCGAGTGGTAAGAATTAGAAGAGAAGATTTTCGTGAAGGACGCACGAGATGTAGTTATAGGGAATATGTGATGAAAATCAACCAGAGATTGTCCTCCAGGGTAATTATACATGGAAGCCTCTGTGAACAAGGCAGTGACGGCTAGGTTTATCGCGATAATACCGAGAGCTATCAAAAAGAGAAGACGGCCCAGCATGCTGCTTTTGCGACGTGAGATCCTAAAAGACCAAGAATCAAGACCAAATACACGACTTCCAAAAAAAGATACTTACATCCATCTGCACCCCCTCGCCGCAGCAATGTTGAATATCGGAACAACGTAGACGATGAATCGCCATTCCTTGTGTCCAAGGTTGCTGATGAGGGCAATAAACACCATAGAGGGGAAGAGGAGCCATCGTACGCGATGGTCAACGGCGAATCCGATTATAGACAGAGGCAACGAGCCGAGGAGTAATTTGGGAAGAAAGGACGTGAGATACGTTAATGGGGGAGAGGTCTAGAAGGGGTTGAGGTCAGATTGGGAGTTGGATGTTAATATTGGAATTGGACTAACACCCCATTCGGAGCTTTTCCCTTCCACGACATTGAAGTATATCCCAGAGAACTCGGGCCACATGGGAAATTTGTCCCAGAAGTACGAATCAACAGCAACAGTCAGGCCTGGAAATATGTCAATTGAGGCCAAGCGGGAAAGAGAAAGTGATTCACCTATCGAGGCCGTCGCTGATACAAGTCCAATTTTCAATAAACTGGTAAAAGTGATTTGTCGAGAGAGAAGTAACTGAAGAGATAAAGGGGCGAGAAGGAGAGCCACTTCTGCACGGAGAACGACTCCAGCAAAAGTGAGGAGGGCGAGGGCTGATGTTATATTTCTCTGGGGCAATTTGGAGGATTTCGGTGCTTGATCGACCAAGAGATAGGTCGAAATACCAACTGAAAAGAATTCTTTAATGACGTTCAGAAATATTCAAAATAGACGTACCAGGAATCGTAGCAAACATATTTGGGATCGTTCGACCCATCCAAAATGGGTAGTGGAACTGTGTGCATGTCAACAAACAGTACAGTAGACCAGTGGTTCGTCCAAAACGACGCGATACAGATCTTCTGATGAGGCAGAGGGCCCATGAATTCAAACTCGCGAGGACGAGTCGAACTAGATTGCCTTCAGATTTTGCCAGAACTTATCAACAAATGGCTCACCCAGTACCTGGATGTCAAACTTGGAAGATAGAAGACCTGTCCAGGAGGCAAGGTGTATGAAAGGTGTGGCGAACCATGCGAGAAATATGCTCGTTATAAATGTCCGGGGAACTGCTCCTGGAAAAGTGAAGTGGTCATACTTTAAAGCCATTCAATTCAATATCTCGTTTCCACACAAAGTTAAAACACGAACATTGGATAGGTTAGAGCTTCCGACACCGTACATCAAAACATCGTGGGTAGCATGCAAATTGAAGCTTTCTTCGACTTTTGTGAATGGTGCAACAAGAACGTATATCCAACTGGTGAAAAATATCAAGGCGTCCAGTGTGACAGTCATCGCAGGATATTTCAGAGCATTCCCTGAATTTCTGAACTCTCTGGAGTTCCTCCCTGTTTCTTGTTGGATGTTGAACTTGAAGGTTGTCGTTTAAGCTCCCGTCGCTGTCCAAGTCCAAACGCTGGCGCTGGCGAAGTGGTGGGCCAGTTTAACCTTTTATCCGGTCACGTGGTTTGTGGGAATATGGGCCAGACCACTTGCCGTAGTTGCCGCCCCACACTCCTTGACTCCTGAAATTGCTGTTACATCTCTTTCCTATAGCCATGGGCAAGGCAGGCGCCGGTTCATGGGCCTCGATGGCCTCTTTTTCAGCACGAATACTACCGATACCACTTCTGGTCTTCATATTCTATCCAACGGCATCAGTCGCAATGAGCAACTCGTCCTACACTGGAGCGATGTCATCGAATCGTAGCTATGTTTCTCAGGTATTGCAGCCCATCGGAATGCTTTCAAATATCTGACCGAACTATGCAGAACTTTGACGCCATGTTGCCCTCGTCAGGTAGGTGCAATCTCGTCGTGCACGCGACCCCGGAGTTGACAGTTAGCTTTCAGACAAATGTCCACCATGCTTTAACTGCATGTTACCGGTCTTCGAGTGCGGACAGTATGCCGAATGCAACAAATACAATGGTCAATGTAATTGCCCTGCGGGGTGGGCGGGCATAGACTGTCTGGTACCTCGTACGTCATTCCCATTATCCTGAGCATCCTCGTGTTCTCAGATGATTACAGAGTGTGACTCTCTTGCCGACGGTGAACATCGCAGACCTCGTGAGGATGGTACTGCTTGTGAATGTAAAGACGGCTGGGGTGGTATCAACTGCAACGGTACGTGTTCATATTCTCGAACCCTGAACTGTTCCAACAGCGGATCTTAGTTTGCAAGAATGATGATGCGTGTATTGGCTTCCCTCTGGCTGGAGGTTTCTTCAATGAGGATGACACAGAGGTCGCAAATATGACCTGTTACAAGGGCGGCGAAACCGTGTTCAACAATCATCAGATGTGCGATGTCACCAGTGCGTCGTTTTTTGTGCGAAAACGGGAGCATGAACTAACAGCGTTCTCAGACCGCAAGATTGTGGACATGCTTCCAGGCCGACCACCTCAAGTCACATTCAGTTGCGACGCTCTAGACCATACCTGCGCCTTCCAATTTTGGACGGCTCAAGTTGAGTCGTTCTACTGCGCACTGGACGAATGTGTATCGAAGACAACTGCGGGTTACTCGACAAATTCAACGACGTATGAATGCCAGAAGATCAAGTGCAAGTGTGTCCCAGGAAGGTTTATCTGCGGAGAAGACGGAAGCATCGGTGTGTATTTTTATCTCAGAGTCCAGTGTATGCCATGTAACATCCGATGCACCAGATATCTCGGATTTCTTGACGGAGGAAATCAAAGGACCTGCAACGTTCAGCTGCAAGAGCAAGGAAGGGTGCAAATTTGAAGAGCCTGCGATGAACGATCTCATCGACCAAATCTTCGGCGACGCCTTTATCACCCTGCAATGCGAAGGCGGTGAATGTTTGCATTACTCTCAAGTTCCTGGATACGTCGTGAGTGTTGGGAGCGTTTTTGTTGAAAACCTTGAATATTAATAAATCATCAGCAACCGCCGAAACCTGACAACACTGTGTGGGTGACGTTGAGCGTGGCCGGTGCACTTTTGTTTGTCCTTTTTGCTTTCTTGGGTATGCATTATCAGTACATGTCGGAAGACCGTAAGCTTACCTTTAACAGTTCTATGGTATTCCGGCCGTGTCAACAAGGGCTCGGATTTCGGCCAACTTCGTCTCCCAGAAAACGAATCAGCGAGGCTGATGATGGATCATGTCCCAGCATCACTCTATTTCTCTGGAATAACGTATCATCTCGGCGGTAGATCCATCTTGGACAACATTTCAGGATGTGTCAAACCTGGTCAAATCATGGCCATCATGGGTGCCTCTGGAGCAGGAAAATCGACTTTCCTCGATATCCTGGCGCGGAAACGCAAGAGAGGTGCCGTGTATGGAACGACGATGGTCAATGGACGCGAGGTCAGCGATGCGGAGTTCAAGAAGGTCATTGGTTATGTGGACCAGGAAGACACTTTGATGAGCACTTTGACGGTATACGAAACGGTGTTGTACAGTGCGTTGTTGCGTCTTCCAAGGGAGATGAGCATCGAGGCAAAGAAGTTCAGGACACTCGAGACGTTGAATGAGTTGGGCATTCTCGGCATAAAGGATATGAGGATCGGTAAAAGTGGTATGTCCTACCTAGAAACATTTATGTTTCGAATTTTTTTTTTTGACTAACCCTTTCGCTTGGTAGGTCAACGTTCAATTTCCGGCGGAGAGAAACGCAGAGTATCTATCGCCTGCGAGCTCGTAACCTCTCCTTCAATCCTCTTTTTGGACGAACCTACGAGTGGCCTCGACGCCTACAATGCCTTCAATGTTGTTGAAAGTCTTGTCTCCCTCGCCCGCAATTTCAACCGGACGGTTGTCTTTACTATCCATCAGCCACGAAGCAACATCGTTGCCCTCTTCGATCAGCTCTTAGTTCTGGCCGCTGGCAAATTGGTTTATTCTGGGGAATTTATCAAATGCCAGGAGTACTTTACCTCGATTGGACAACCATGTCCCCCTGGTTTCAATATCGCTGATTTCTTGAGTTCGTTTTTTCTTTTTGGAAAGTTTAATTATGGCTTTGATTGACATGGTTTGTAGTTGATCTCACGATGCAGGCGAATATCGACACTCAAGCTTCGGATGCTTCGACTCCGCTCGATATCTCACCTCCTAGCGGGGAGAGTACAGGCAACATTGGCGACGCGGAACGCGGTCTCTCGCTCATGCCACACAGTGTCCCTATCTCAGTCCGCTCTCTCGTATCTACCAACCCCGACGATGAGACAGAGCTTCAGCCAACTCCACCACAAACAGGAGGCTACATCCGGCGCAAGACATCCCAGATCTTCAAGGCAGTCCTCGACAACGGCGTTGTTAACCTCGTTGCCAATAAAAATCAACTGCAAAACGTCCCCGTCGCACCGGCGTTGAATATCCTGGTCGATGCCTATGCTTCGAGCTCTATTGCGGCTGAGATCAAGGCTGATGGTGAAGAACTGAGGAGGGAAGTCGTCCGGGCGGATAGTGGACACGGTAATGGGAATGGATCGACGAGCAATGAATTACCAGATGTGATTCTTGAGACGTCCATGTTGAGAGGAAGGAAGAGGGCTAGTTGGGGTACCCAGTTCAGGATTTTGAGCGGGAGGGCATTCAAGAATTTATATCGCGATCCTGCCCTGCTGACGGCACATTATACCTCAGCCATTGCATTGGCTAGTATGTGGAGCACTTTTGTTATTCGCTTCGATGATGCTGATCCTTTTTTCTTCTAATCCAGTCATTTGTGGATTATTTTACCACAACGTCACGTATGTCTCATGAAGCATCTTCGTCAAGGATGATTCTAATATCTTTCTTCAGAAACGATATCTCTGGCTTCCAAAATCGGCTTGGTATGTTTTCCTCTCTCGAATCAGCGAAGATTTTGCTGATCAAACCTACAGGAATCTTCTTTTTCACATTGGCTTTATTCGGTTTCTCGTGTCTATCCAGCTTAGGGCTGTTTGCCAACGAAAGGATTTTGTTTATAAGAGAAAGGTCTGTTTCCGACCTCGCTTCTTACCTGATTTACTTTGACTCATATTTTTATTAGGGCTAATGGTTACTATTCCTCCTTTACCTACTTCTCCTCCAAGGTCAGTCCCTGTTATTTATTCTTGTAACCATGTCCTCATTGTATTCTTTTCTTTTGCAGATTCTTTTCGATATCCTCCCTCTGCGTCTCATCCCGCCTATGATGTTCGGCGGAATCGTATATGGCCTCGTCGGACTCGTGCCGGACGTTGCCGTCTTTTGGAAATTCATGCTCACACTCGTCCTCTTCAACTTGACTACCGCCAGCGTCGTTCTGTGGCTTTCTATCGCCTTCGCCAACGTCAGTGTCGCTAGCTTGGTGGGAACCCTTGTCATGTTGTTCAAGTGCGTCTTTTTTTTTTTTCCTATTTGTTTTCATATGAGGCCTTTTCCCTTACTCTTTTTTTTTTTTTTCAGTCTTCTCTTTACTGGGCTCTTGATCAACCGTGAAAGTATATCGCCTGCGTTCCAATGGTTACACACCATTTCTTTCTTCCATGCCGCATTCGAGGCTCTCGCTGTCAATGAGCTGAGATATCTGCAACTGAAAGAAGTCAAGGTGAGTCATCACCTCGCTAACTCGCATGGCGACATTTGATCTAAAGTTTTGTTTAACAGTACGGTGTTGAGCTGGACGTTCCAGCTGCAACAATCTTATCTGTGTTTGGTTTGCGTGCACAGGTTAGACCCTCCATCGATTTGACATACACCCTCTGAAACTGACATGCGACCATAGTCATTCTGGTGGCCCAATATCTCCCTTCTGGCCATCTTCTTCGTTGTTTTCACAACATCCAGTTATATCACTCTGCATTACTTCGTCAAGGAGAGGCGATAGGATTATCCATCTAATACATATCGACCCGTAGATATACAGGGATACATACGGGACGTGTCTACACCCGTTAGACAACTATTTTTTGAGGTGGGAGGTTAAGGACACATTTGTAACAATTTGTAGTGTAGCACAATATCTATTCAACGTTATCTAAACATGCGTTTGAAACCCTTAAGTGATCCGAGGATATCTGGAAGATGGAAGAGAATTTCGGGAGGTACAAATCCATCCATCTTGACCTGGTTGCTGTCAGGCATTCAATTCTCTTGAGGACGTGCCACAAGTTTAAGCATGGAAACTTGATTGTTCTCCAACCTGACCAAGCCATCCGAAACCCCAGCAAGCCCGTTCTTCAAGACCTCAACACGGTTTGGCTGAAAGAAGAAAAAAAGCGATTAAAAAATTTATCATTCTCATTCATAAAACCTTCGTTCAGAGCTCACAATGATAAGGCCATTCTCCAAGAATGAGTAGATGTTGTCATGATACAACTTTTCCAATAATTCCACGTTATGTGGCGCTCGTAAAGATGCGAAAACCTGTCCAATCACCCTGCCCTCGGTTGCAGTCTGAGTGACTGGAGAGGGCAAAACGATAGTGGCTCGACCACCAGGAGCGAGGACGTCGTGTACTGTCTGCTGGGTAATACCATCAGAAATCGTGTCGTATGCGTACGCGATTGTATTTGAGGTGATTTTGGCTATTTCGATCTTGAGAGCGTCCGCAGATAATGTGCGATCCAGAACGTGTGTCGCGCCGAGGTCTTTGAGAGAATCGGTATTCTTTAGCGAAGCTGTTGCGATTATAGGGGAGAACCCAGAAAGCTTTGCAAGCTGTATGACTAGTAGACATTGAAGGTTTAGCTGGTGTGTGTGCCAGATACTAGTACCAGAATGATGTCCTACGTACCGAATTGCCCAACTGAACTTGAGCCTCCAATGACGAAAAATGGTGTCCCTGCATATTTCCCTCGCGCTTCCTCAGAGACGGGTGCATCAAGCCCCAGGCCAGTGATGGGTCTGCTGTATAGGCCCGAGTAAGCTGTAGTAAGTGCGAGGGGGACCGTCGAAACTTCATCATAAGAAAAATTTGGGGGAATCTATGAGAGCAGTTAATATGGTGCCTCTGCGTCCTTATGGTGTATCGCTTACCTTGGACACAGTAGCAGCAAGTGAAACTACGTATTGCTGGAACGCTCCACGCGTTTTCTTGTAATCCGCCTGTCCAAAGCTGGAAGCCAAGATCTAGATAATGTTTACAAAAAGAGAAAGAAAAAAAAATGCTTACACTCTGTCGCCTTTCTTGAATTCTAAAACACCTTCACCTATTTCTTCCACATCCCCTGCGATGTCGCTTCCGAGCACCGCTGGATATCCATCGATAAGCCAACCCCATTTCTGGATCTTCCAGTCCACAGGATTCAACGCAGCGGATTGAACTTTGATCAAGATCTCTCCACGACCTGGTTTTTCGCGAGGGACTTGCGCAACAGCGAATTCGCGAGATTTTTCGTCGAGGAGAAGAGCCTTTTGAATAGAAGACATTGTCAATGATGAATGAGGTGTTTGTGAACGTAGAAACGATGGGTGATTGGGATGGTGTAGGACCATGATGTCCTTTCGAGACGAGCCTTTAATACGAGTTGAATACGAGGTCGGGAGATCTGTCGCATGTTGGTCTTTTTCAGTGAGCTATCATCAAGCACGAGGACCAAGGGATCGTCGATGAGATATCCATGTCATCTCGACGCGCGAAGTACGGGCATCGAAGGAAAGCATGGGATGGGACGACTAGAACAGCGATGGAGTCGGAGAAATAATGAAGGCAGAAACCGGAATTCAATGCATGTCTGTCAAACTTTGGGTCGAACGTCAAGTCGGAAAGGGAGTGGCTGACCATATTCTTCTTCGTAAAAAGCGCCGAAAGCACACTGATAGTCGGATGGATGGATGGTTCGTGTAACCGAAAACCGTAACGCTGACGAACTTTTCATCGTGGTTATGTTCTTGAAAGACGCCAAGCGCTGATATGCTATAAGTTGATTATCCTATCGAGTTTGTCGACACCCGATAGCCTCGTTGCCACAACAGCGATGGTTCAGGCTTATGACGATTTCTAAATGGTGATAAGTCCAGTACAGAAAATGTTAAAATCTGAGCGCTGTATTGATGATTCAACTTCAATGCACATCATATCTTCACTCCTCTTGAGGGTGAGCAACAAGCTTCAATCGCGAAACCTGATCGGCCTCCATCCTCGCTAATCCATCCAATATTCCTGCAAGCCCTCCTGGAAGAACTTCGTGCCTATTAGGCTAACGTTCAAAAAAAAAAAAAAAACCCCAAGTTCAGTCAGAGGAAATAAACCCGAGAAGTAACATCTGCCTCACAATAATAAGACCTTTCTCCAAAAGTCCATAGATCTCGTCGTGATAAAGTGTTTCGAGCAATTGGATATTGTAGTCGATCCTGATCCTGCCAGTCGCTCTGGCGATCTTCTTCCCTTCGGTCGGGGTAACGGTTTGTTCCATGATCAGAAGGACTTGGCCTCCAGGAGCAACCACGTCAACCGCGATCTCCTGCGTACCAACTGAGACGGCATCGAAGACGAACTCAATAGGCTTGGGCGTAATCTTCGCTATCTCGGCTTTCAGTGCCTCGGTGGAAAGATTTCGGTCTAGGACATGCGTTGCACCAAGCTCTTTGAGGGCGTCGCTGTGCTTCATTGATGCAGATGTGATGATAGGAGAAAATCCAGAAAGTTTGGCTAGTTGTATGGCTAGAAATGATCCTTAACATCAGCTACAATCAATCAGGAAATTGGAATGGGTTAACGCACCGTATTGTCCAACAGAACCAGATCCACCTAAAACGAAGATTGGGGTACCGTTATATTTCGTCCGGGCAGCCTCGGATATGGGAGGCTCAAACCCCAAGCCGTTAGGAAAGGCGCTGTAAAGCGCCGAATATGCGGTGGACACGCCCACTGGGAGAGTGGCTACTTCGTCATAGGTCAAGTTTGGGGGGATCTGCAAGAAAGAGTAAGCGTGGGCCTGGTCAGGTAAATATCCATGCGGCACGCACCTTGGATGTTGTGGAAGCGAGACAAGATACATATTGCTGAAATCCTCCGGTCATCCGTTTCAGTTCAATCTGGGAAAATCTGGAAATTTCAAAAGAGTCAACCACCTCGTCTATGACTTTTTTTTTTGTTTCTTTTTTTAAAGACGAAGACTCACACTCGATCGCCCTTGCTGAAATCCGTCACTCCTTCGCCAACGTCCACTACGTCTCCTGAGATATCATGTCCGAGGATAGCAGGAAATTCTTCAACCAAGACGCCATACTTTGGGACCTTCCAATCAACTGGGTTCAATGCGACCGCTTGGACCTTGACAAGAATCTCCCCAGGACCTGGTTTCGCAACAGGGATGGTCTCGAGAGTAAGTTTTCCAAACTTCTCCTTGAGGACGAGAGCTTTTTGACTTTCAGGCATGTCGAGGGTAGGATCGTTGTTATGCGGTTGTTGTGGGGGTTGTGAGGTCAAGATCGACGAAGGATTTTATACCCTGAACGCTCTTCAATGGACCGGATGGTAATAGACCGGATGGTAATATGATCCTGCAAGGATTCGGTTCGGTAAGTCCTGCAATGATACTTGCAGTTGACTCAGTGGTCTTGATAATAAGTGGGAGATGATTCAACTTTGACGTGTTATCTAACAAGACGCTCACGTAATTGAAAACTCCGGAACAAGGGCAACATACCACCACCGTATTGTTGCTGATTAATAGCTGACGTCTGAATCCGGAAAGTGTATCCGTACGCATAGAACATCTTGATGATTTGACAAAGATATAATTATCCGATGATCACAGGAAATCGAGGGCTTGAGACTAGTTCTACTCTTGAGGGTGCGCAACGAGTTTCAATCGGGAAACTTGATCCGCTTGCAATCTCTCCAGACCTTCCACGATTCCTGCCAGACCATTTGGCAACACCTCAACCCTATTTGGCTATTATTTCTGTCAGAAAATGTCTTATAAGAAGAGTGAACGATGCTATAACTCACTGTGATATAGCCTGCTTCCAAGAACTCATAAAGCTTGTCGTGATAGAGGGTCTCCATTAGCTCCAGATTCTGTGGCATCCTCATTCCCGCGAAGACTTTCGCGATCTCCTTCCCTTCTGTTGGTGTCACATTGGCATTCAAAACAAGGAGAACTCGGCCTCCAGGGGACAGAATATCGAGAGACGTTTGTTGGGTAGTGCCCTCAGAGATAGAATCATACACGAATTTGATGGGTTTCGAGGTAATCTTCTGGACTTCGGCTTTAAGTTCGTTTATTGGCAAGTTACGGTCCAAGACGTGTGTTGCTCCAAGTGCCTTCAATGAGTCCGCGTGCTTGAGCGAAGCTGTGGCGATAATAGGAGAGAAGCCGGAAAGTTTAGCAAGTTCGATCACTATATGGTCGGCATTCAGGTCAGTGGTGGTTTTGAAATCAGGCCAAGAACGATCCTTCTCACCAAATTGCCCAACGGAACTGGATCCTCCCAGGACGAAGAAAGGAATGTCAGCGTATTTGCCCTGAGTGGCTTTGGAAATCGGTGCATCGATACCAAGACCGGTGGGGAACGCGCTGTATAATCCTGAATAAGCGGTGGTAAGCCCCATGGGCAGGGTAGAGGCACCATCGTATGATATGTTGGGAGGAAGCTTTGTGTGGGTCGCGTCAACAATCAGCTAACATGAATCACGAAGAGAAACGCACTTTGGAAGTGATAGCGGCAAGGGCTACAACGTATTGCTGGAATCCACCGCGCGTTTTCTTAAACTCTGCTTGACAGAACCTAAGAAATCATTGTCAATACAAAAGAATGAAAAATGTTGGCTTGGGCAGCGACGTACACTTTATCTCCCTTTTTGAAGTCGAGCACACCTTCCCCAACTTCCTCGACATCTCCCGCAATGCTGCTCCCAAGCACAGCTGGGTATTCATCAATCAACACGTCCCATTTCTGGATCTTCCAGTCGACTGGATTCAACGCCGCTGCTTGGACCTTGATCAGAATTTCACCAGAACCTGGCTTTTCAATGGGAACAGTTACAACAACAAAGTCGCCGTGTTTTGCTGTGAGCTGGAGGGCCTTTTGCATTTGAGACATCTTCAAGGTGTGTTCTGGGTTTTGTGTTGTGGTGGTTTTGGAATGGAATTATTGTTCGACTGCTTCAGAAATGCCAGTCTTTATACGAATCCAACTTCCGATTGCCGCTTGGATTATAAATAATTAATGATTGATGACTCCGATGAATCGTTGTCGGGACCGGTAAAGATGCGCATAATCTTGTCGATAATCAGGAAAACAGAGTAGGAGGTGAATTGGTAAAGGGTTTGTCGGCGCCGTCGCAAGTTTGATGTCCAAACTGAGCGTTTTTGGAAGATTTGCTGATTGATCATGGTCGGATTACCAAGCGGTGTCTATTTTTGGACTTCATCCAGCCTACCGCTCAGGCTTGTCTTCTTGTCTCCTGGAAAGTTCAGTTGACTCGAATTTGGGGAGTAAAATAGCATTTATTATGTGCTGGGTCATGGCAGGGATGGCTGGTTAACGAGCTACAGCTACCGTTCATTGACTTGACCCTTTTTTTGCATCTTTCTTTGAGCCAACCTCAAGTCATCCTTCAAGCATTCACGCTTGCTGTCCGGCGAGACAATCATCACCAATTTCCAATTCATCACCCAAACAATCAAAATTGAAATTATAAATACAAATACATAACATATACTTCAGTTCTTCGTGCTGTTTCCTGAGGACAAGCCACCAATTTCAGCCTGCGACGTCGGAGGAAACTAAACAAGAATATGACAAACCTGGATACTTGGGTAGTATATCCTCACGACGATACCCGATTTCCTCAAGCAAAGCTACGGCCTCAGAAGTAAGTTCGAATTCTATATCCAGCCAAATCAGAACACGGCACCAACAAACACTACAGTTCGAAGTACATACCACGATCGGAGAGGAGGGAGTGCGCATATTCCCTGCGCTCTTCTAATGTTGAATTAGGGCCGGGGGGTTTGACTACACCCAAGCTGGGAGCGGTATCAGCATGAAGGTTTTCCTCGGGTGGCGGCGCCCGGGACCTTTCTTTCTCGCGCTGAAGATAATCTGGAGTTATCCTCTTGCGGAAATGCGGCATGGCAAGTTGGAGAATGTGCGAGAGAATTGACAGTGGCCAGACTGCCAATCGAGACACTTTGCCGATCAAACTGAAAAAAGAGGTAACAAGGTAGGGTTGGCCGATTGTCGCACCCTCTTGAACTCCATTGTGCCATTTGGTCTCAACCGAGTTGTGGACTGGTTTCAATAAAATTACTGAACGTTTGCGAGGTCGGAGGAAACCAAACAAGAATGTGACAAACCTGGATACCTGGGGAGTATATCATCACGATGATACCCGATTTCCTCAAGGAGAGCTACTTCGGCAGAAGTAAGTTCACATCCTAAATCCAGTCAAATCAGAACACCACCAACAAACAACTATTGTTGGTTTAACTTGTTTAGACATACCACGATCAGAGAGGAGGGAGTACGCATATTCCCTGCGCTCTTTTAATGTTGAATCAGGGCCAACACCCCACCCGGGAGCAGTAGCATCAGCATGAAGGTTTGCCTCGGGCCGGGACCTTTCTCTCTTGCGCTGGAGATATTCTTCAGTCTGCGACGACGGTTCCCAGTAGATCAAGTCCACCAACTCCAAAGTCAGGTCGATAAGCCTCTCGATATCTGGCTGAAGAGGTGGCATCGAAGATATCCTTCTATAACGTTGGAATTTGATTCCGGCATTCAAAACGACAAGGAAGACGTTCAGGCGTGGCATCGATTCTGAACTGAAGGTTGGAATACGGCGACAGTCGAGCGTTCCAGGATATTCGCGGAGTGTGCGATCGCACCCAACGACGTATTGTTTCCCCGATACCAGGTCAGTCTCAGGAATTCGAGAAAAGACAGAAAGTTCACTCCCATTAGGGAGGAGGTGTAATGGGTGGAGGTCCACCATCTGATACTCAGAGAGCGGTGGTTGCTCAATCTAGATCCTCATAGTAAATGGACAGGCCTCATCCATGGAGTGGAATGGAGGACCTACCCAAAACGACCGATAGAATTTGCGGAACTTGTTGTGCGCTGCCTGCCACCGCGTGTTCTCTTGTCTGACTAGGTCGATAAGCCGCGTCAGGTAATCTTCAGACGCCGTGACGGCGAAGAAGCCGAATTTGTTAAGGGAGGCATGTAATATCGGATCGACTATATGTAGTGAATGTGGATCAGCTGAATTTTATCACGATGAACGCCTTACGATTTGTCACATTGGACGCATTATCCAAGTCAAAAAATTGGTTAACAACACAGAGATCTTTGAGGAACGTTTCCTGTTTAGACAGTATAAAGCGAAGAACATTAGTAGATTAATTGCCACGTACAATAAGCTTTTTTCTTTCAGGGTTGTCCTTCACTACTTCGATCCAGTAAGTCTTTTTCAGGGCGTACGAAGGCCGCTTGGTTATAAGACATTGGGGAGGGGCACAGTGATCCTTCACCGGTTCTCCAACAACAGTTTGAACCCTGCTATAAGGTAATGTCTTTGGCAACCTTTGCTCTTGCTTTTGCTGCGACGAATCGGAGTCGACCAAATTGAGACTAGACATGTATGGATGTTATAGATGTTGTAGAATGCGTTATGAAGATGATACACCGTCGTCATTATCTGTTTGTTGAGGTGTGTCATTCGACGGGACATCCCGAAACACTGACTCGGGCTCCCAGTATGATCAAGTTGGCCAACTTCAAACTTTTGAGCAATGAGCTTCTGGACGTCTGGCGGAAGAGGCTTCTCAGGCTGGGGAATCATTCTCTCATAACGCCGAAATGTATTTAAGCCGTAACGGCGAAGAAACCATATTTGTCGAGTGCGACATGTAACATCCTATCGACTGCAGTGAATGTGGATCAGATGAATCGTAGTGTAAGGAATATGAACGATTTACGAGGTGTCAGGTTGGAAGCATCATCCAAGTGGAAATCTTGGTCGACAATAGAGAGGTGCTTCAGGTAATCTTCCTATTTAAATGGGACATACAGTCAGAGTAGTAGAAAAACAGAGAAGTAATGGCGTACGATCTGTTTTTTCCGGCCAGGGTCCCTCCTAACCGCGTTTACCCAATGAGCTTTTTCAATGAGCTTTTTCAAGGGTATAAGAAGGTCGTTTGGTTATAAAGCAAGGTTCCTCCCGTTGAATCTTGCCATGCCGGTTGGTTTTCTTCTTGGCGGATGCTCGGGAAGCACCAGTCGGGGAATGATCCCGAACAAGTTCTCCAACATGAAAAGCCGCCTCCACTTTGTTGTACAGAAAGGTGGTGGATATTTTTGGTTCGGAGACGCCTTGAATAAAAGCGGACATGGGATTGTGTTGGGATCGTTTTTCGTGAAGTATATCGGCCACCAGTACTTTGTACACCGATCATTACACTGGCGGGTTCTGTCAGCCGCTGAATGTGGTGGGTTCTGTGACCTGTCAGCCGCTCTGAGCCAATATGCAAATATTTCTCCAGACAATCATAGAAATACAAATAATTATCAGATAATTCAATTATTCATGCCGTTTCTTGAGGACGAGCCACCAGCTTCAACCCAGAGATCGTATCAGCCTCCATCCTTGCAAGACCATCAGCAATACCAGCGAGGCCATTCGGCAGGACTTCAATGTTGTTTGGCTACAAATAAAGTATGAGTAACGATCGAGCCGAGACGCGAAGCAAAAAACCTCCTGACCTTGATGATACCCTTCTCCAAAAATCCAGCGATCTTGTCATGATAGAGCGTTTCGAGGAGTTCGATGTTGTGAGGCAACCTCAAGATACCAAGAACGGGGATGATCGTTTTATCCTCGGGCACTTTGACTGAAACGGGAAGGACGGTGGCGACTTGACCTCCTGAAGCGACGATATCCAAGCCGAGTTGTTGTGTCTGAGGAGAGGCGACGGTGTCGTACACGTATGGCACAGGTTTGTCGGTGACCTTCTTGATTTCGGCGACAATGGCGTTTGATTCAAGATTGCGATCGAGGACGTGTGTCGCACCGAGAGACTTGAGGAATTCGGTATGTTTCAGAGACGCAGTGGCGAAGATTGGGGAGAAACCAGACAATTTGGCGAATTGAAGAACTAATTTGATTCAATGAAAGTTTTTCTTAAAAAAAATTGTACGACGACACATACCAATTTGTCCAACGGATGTGGCACCACCCAGAACAACTATGGGGGTACCGGCATATTTTCCTTGGGTCTTCTCAGAGATGGGAGGTGCAATACCGAGACCATGGGGGTTCTGGTTATAAAGACCAACATACGCGCATGTTAGGACGACTGGAAGCGTTGAGGCCTGCTCATATGAAATGTTCGAAGGAATCTTCAGAAAACTCTGTCAGCAAACGAACGCAGTGCAATGTATCCGGAGCTTACTCTGGCAACAGTCGAAGCAAGAGCAAGAGCATACTGTTGGAAGCTGCTCCATTCGTTCTCAAATTTGCCCTGACAAAAGCTTTTAGAATCCAGTGAGTAAGTAACGAATGCAAAAGAAGTAGGAGATGAACTAACACTCGATCTCCTTTCTTGAATTCAGTCACTCCCTCGCCCACCTCCTCAACATCACCAGCAACATCTGTCCCGAGTATAGCTGGGAAATTCTCCAAGAAGATGCCGTATTTCTGGATTTTCCAGTCAACCGGGTTGAGAGAGGTGGCTTTAATCTTGATCAACAGTTCTCCAGGGCCAGGCTTGGAGATTTTGGCGTCACCGAGCACCAATTGGCCAAACTTCTTGTCGAGGAAAAGAGCTTTCTGGGTAGAAGGCATGTTCTCGCGCGTTCGTGGATTTGAAGATATCGTTCCAAAGAAACGAACGGTTTTTATAGAGCTATCGCATCCATGTGAATGGATGACACCATCTGGAACGTTCCACAAATTGAAATGATGAATCAGCTTGGAATCGGCGCGATATGGGGGGGAGAATGGTTCATGTCATCTTCAAATAGGACTTGAGAAAGAAAGTAAAACTTTCTCAAGTCTTCTCCAAATTAGACATCGATGAGAATGAGAAAGCTAGATGCGTTTGCCATTTTGGCTGCTCGCAAATGGTCAGCGAGCTGCGATGTGGGAATCGGGATATGCCGTGCGGAGTCACAAATATTGGCTTCGGCCCGTCTTCAGTGGGAGACCTTGGGCTTGATTTTAGATTGAGGTTAAGATGACACAGGCATGGAACATGAATCCATAATCGTATGGAATGTTATTTTACATTCGGGTACCTACCCAAGCTCCTCAAGCAAGGCTTCGTCGTTAGACTCAAGGGCAAAGTCGAAATGCAATCTGATCAATTCAAAAACACCACCAACGAACGGTTGACGGGACATACGATGATCTGACAAGAGGGAGTGTCCATAGACAAGGAGACTGATCACTAGAACGACAAAGATAGTCACTAGTGTAGACGTACTACATAAGGCAAAAGCCTCAACGGACGCTCATTGGAACAAAAAAGGGGGGCTGATCTCATAGAATATATCTTCATTACATATTACATAGAATTCAGTGTATTGCGGTCAATAAATTATCCTCAATGCAGTCGTTGCTAATAGCATTGAGCCCTCCATCATGATGGCAATCAGTTAATCATCAGGACTCTTGCGGATGAGCGACGAGTTTAAGGCCAGAGATACTGTCAGCTGCCATCCTATCTAGACCAGCAGAGATTCCTGCTAAGCCGTTGGGGAGAACCTCAATATTGTTTGGCTATATCGAAAGGACATCAGTTATACAATTATCTGGTCGTCACAACTCCGAACTGACCTTGATCAAACCCTTTTCCAAAAGACCTGATATCACATCGTGATAGAGGCTCTCCAGATGCTCAATATTCGACGGGAATCGCAAAAGACCAATAGTAACGACGATGTTTTTGCCCTCTGGAATGGCAACAGCTGGCGGAAGAACGACAGCCAGATGTCCTCCAGGTGCGACGATTTCGATACCCTGTTTCTGGGTCGACTCTCCCGAGATGGTGTCATATACATATTTTATGGGTTTACCCTGGGTAACTTGGTGACTCTCCTCCGCGAGTGTGCTTGGGGAAAGGTTGCGGTCCAAAACATGCGTCGCTCCTAGTGACTTGAGCAGTTCGGTGTGTTTGGGGGAGGCAGTGACGATGATGGGCGAGAATCCAGATAGTTTAGCGAATTGAATGGCTAAATCGCGGTTATATATCAGTCATCCATCAAGTAATGGAATTGGGTTCCGCACCGAGCTGTCCCACTGATGAAGCACCACCAATGATAGCGATGGGTGTGCCAGCGTAAATTCCCTGAGTTTCCGGTGAACTGGGAGGAGTGATCCCGAGGCCGTGGGGCTGTTTGTTATACAGTGCAACATACGTGCAGCTCAGCACGACGGGCAGAGCAGCGGCTTGATCGTATGTGACGCTGTCAGGGATCTAGGCGCAAGCCAAGAATATCATGAGCGCCTAATCCAAGCCAGTCTAGAACTGATCGTACCTTAGCTGTGGTCGC
Organism: Psilocybe mexicana; assembly: GCA_019721455.1. Taxonomy (NCBI): domain Eukaryota; kingdom Fungi; phylum Basidiomycota; class Agaricomycetes; order Agaricales; family Agrocybaceae; genus Psilocybe; species Psilocybe mexicana. Next base: position 37,078 of record JAIFHD010002803.1, read on the forward strand.
CGCGAGACAAAGTGTATATTGTTGGAAACTAGCTCCGTTATTCTCTATTTTTCCCTGACCGAATCTAGTGAAGATCAATATCAATCTATAATCTGAGAGGTACCACAAAAAAACATACACTCTGTCTCCTTTCTTGAAGTCCGTCACACCTTCACCGACTTCCTCGACATCACCCGCGATGTCAGTGCCAACAATAGCAGGATAATTCTCGAGCCAAACTCCAAATACGCCTGTTCTGTGAATCTTCCAGTCAACAGGGTTAAGCGAGGTGGCTTGCACTTTGATTAGGATCTCCCCCGGACCCGGTGTGTATGTTGGGACGTCGTCGATCACCAAATCGCTGCCTTTTTGTGTGTAAAGAAGGGCTTTGTGAGTAGCGGGCATTATTAGAGCGATTTTCTGGTGTAGGAATAAGGATAGGATAGAGGGCGTAAGTAGTGTTGACGTCTGGCCTGTTGGCTTTCCTCATTTTTATCTCTTGGTCATAGCCGTACCAAGGTAACCAAGATTGCTCTCGCATATCAGACTGGGACGGATCCGGGGCGTTTGTAATGACTGAAAACCCTCATTGTTTTAAAACTTGGGTCCGACAGTTAATAACCGCTATTCCATCACCGTTAATTGCCATTTGTAGGTTGACTGAAGAGTTGCGAATCTGGTATCTAACTCGGGTTCAGGATGATCGTTTCATGGTGGACGGCGGCGGCGGTTCCCGTTGAATCGTTCATTCCGTCGAAACCGTAGGGATTCTGTGGCCCGTCAGCTATCTCTATGGATTATCAGAGCTGAACGTAGTCATACTAAGGATGTAAATGGTAGAAGGACCACTTATGATATGTAAAGTTCACGTAGTATTCCGACGCTCGATCATGGTGAATAAATTAGGTTCTGAACTTGCGTCTGCTTTAAATTTTGATTACTATGGATAGACTCGGTGCTTTATCCCTCCAAAACTCCGATACCTACCCCGAAACGCATGAGAAAGGCCAAAATGCTGATAGATAAACCAAAAATCCATTATTTTCCATCCGCTCTCTCTCCCACAGGCTCGCACAGCTCCCGAAACGCCCCAAAGTGGGTGTTGTGCTCCGGACGTCTCGGAATCCCCTTGGTTAAAGCAACAGCCTGTCATCGGAGAGCTTTTTCTGTGTTATACCTGGTATAATATGTAGAATTCAGTTAAACTGAACATCGCTTCCACCCTCGTGGTACACAACTCAAGTTATGGGCGCTTATTGATCGAAATCACTTGTTGGGTACAATACTTTCTAAATATTTATAAGTTGGACTTGGACTGACCTTATTATAAAGTAGATTATGAAATCAAGTATTTTAATCCTTAGATCGGCACCTCAACTATAGATTGTCAAACAATGATGGAGCCAAGACGGAGCAGGAAACCTGAGTCCGGTGGTGTACCCCAAGTCGGTGCCGTGCCTTCAAACTTGGCATAAGCTTGGTCAAGAATGATCTCGAAATATCCCAATTTCCTGGGTTTTGAAACTCTGGGACGTCTGTATTGAGCAATTAGTAATAATCTTGCTCTTACGAGTTTGAGGCGCAGTAGGTCGTAGTAGGCAAAAACAATGGAATCGTGAGGATCTTGTCTTGAGAGGTCCAGGCCCCGGGAAGCTCCTCCAAAAGGTTGTCCGCAAATTTGCGGATTTGAGAGCAAATTTTTGAAAATCCTTTGTCCGGGAGTTACGGATTTGAGGGCGCCGCAGGCCGATTTTGCGCGAAAGCCTGTCCGATTTTGCGGATTTGACAGTCTGCCAGGGGGGTCAACTGAGGTCAATGACCCATCATGCATTGTGCATCGCGCATCAGTTCTACTCTTACCAACAATTGTACACTGGCACAATGCAGGTGCCACTTTCACGGTTAAATATATTGAAGTTCACAAAAAAAGGCTACAATGGGTATTGTATGGATATGGCAGTTCCCGCAAGATTGCGGCCAATAAAGGTTTGAATAATTCAATTTGAATATTATTTAGATAGTTTTCGGAGTAGAAAATGGTTTATGAAGCCTGATCCCCCCAAACCTCACAAATAGTAGTTCTTGGGCCAAGCGCCGCAGGCGAACGAAATTTTCCCAAAAAGGCAGGACCCTGATGACGCCTGTCCGAATTTGCGGATTTCAGACGAAAAGATTTGCGGATTTCAGACCTGGATGGGGGGGTTTGCCCGGACAACCTTTTGGGGGAGCTTCCCGGGGCCTAGAGGTCCCAAGATATATTTTTGAGAGTATTGGGACAGTTCACAAGCATGTGACTATGTAGCTAGAGTAAGTACTGCAAACATAGTCAACAGATGCTGTCTTCTCAAGTTTTCTAACACTGGTCCTGTTCTCTTTTTTCTACCTTTTTGGTTTCAAGCCGGAAATCTACCTCCAAAGGCGTCCTGTATGATGGTATCGGCCGCCTTTTCGGATATCATGTACACGGCTGAGACGATATAAAGACTTGGAATCTTCGGGAAAACACTCGCGTCCACGACACGCAAACCGTTGACACCTTTCACCCGGAAGCGAGAATCGAGCACGGAGGTCGTTCTGTCGTTGGCCGGACCAATCGGGACGGTGCAGCTGGCATGATGTCCCCACGCCTCGTCCCGAATCCATTGCTTCACAGCCGCCTCGCTCTGAATCGCACTTCCAGGTACCTCCTCCTTGAACAAGCCTTTTGGCTCCAAGCTTTCGTACATCTTGCGTGCAAGCTGAACACCCTCGTATGTGGATTGTACGTCGAGGTCTCCTCCAACATCAAAGCTCCTGAAGTTAATCTGTGGCGTGTCCCTTGGGTCTGTCGAGCGGAGGGTGACTGTCCCCGCGTTGTTGCGACTGTGTGCTTTGAGTACGATCCATGTCCAGTGGCGGGCGTCTGCATTGATCGAGTAGCCAGGGAAATAGCCATGGAAGTTGAGTGGCAGGCCTGCAATAAGAATGTCTGCCTCCGTCCTTGCTGAGACGCTGGTTTGCTGGACAACACCAAGTGCGTAACCATTGGTTGCGTAAACGCCGTGATCATCGGTTCCGTTCTTCCATTTGGTGTAACAAGGGTCGTTGGGAGTGCTGAGGAATGTGCATCCCTCGAGGTTCGTAAATGAAGTGGTTGCTGAGCCTACGACGCCGACTTCGTATCTGTCTTGCATGTTGGTGCCAACGGCAGGAGAGTTGAGAACGAGGGGGATTTTATGTGTGGCCAGTTCATCCCTGGGTCCAATACCGGAAAGCTTCAAGATTTGTGGGGTATTGAACGAGCCTCCAGACAGGATGACTTCGCGCTTGGCGAAGAACGATCCAGAGCCCGTTGGTTTTGCGGATCCAGAGTTGGGGTCGGCCCGGTAGAGATGACTTCCTGACAAGTACTCGACGCCTATGGCTCTGGGTGTTCCGGGTGTGGTCTTTGTGTCGAATAAAACGCGCGATACCAAGGTGTTGAGTTGTATGTCGAGATGATATTTTTTGCTCCCATCAGGCTTAACTGCGTTGGCGACCTCGAGAATGAACTTGCGTTGGCTGGAGCGCGTCTTCGGGCCATTTGAGACGGATATTGGGGTCCTAAAGAGTCCTGTGGTGGTATCTCTCGTCGGGGTATAGGCGTTCAGGTCTGCGTTCACGAACTGGTCAAGTTGCCTCGTGGCTTCCACCAATGGATTGCCGAATCGAGCAAACCCTGACGAGACGGCGGTCGCGGCAGCTCGGACTAAGCTCAAAACCTTCGAGTCCTTGAAGACCAATGAAAGGCTTGCAAGCGACGTATCTATCCAGCCCCCGAACCCATGACCGGGCGTGCCGACGGGTACATACTGCGCGTTTTCGAGCCTGGACCAATACTTGCGCATATTCGCTGCGGACCATGAATTATCACCGGTAAGTCTGGCGATGTTGTTCCAATCGCTTTCTGCTGGGTAAATCATGACCATAGCGTTATGTTCCGCGCATCCACCCAAGGTCCCGGCACGAGGGTAGTAGATTCCCAGTGGTTTGCTCCCTGCTGGGGGATTCGGGCCCGTGAAAAATGTGCCGTTGGGTAATTGCCAGGTGAATTTGGAGTCGCGGTGCGCTTTTGTTGTGTCGTCGTAATGGGACACAAAATATTGCCAATGGATTGGGGCGTATTCCGATGCCAGGCCACTGAATAACGGAACTTCGATGATAGGGTCTTCACCGTGATCACCTCCAGCATCGATCAACAGGACGGAGAATCCGACTTGTGCGAGACGGGCGGCTAAGGGACCTCCACCTGGGCCGGAGCCGACGACAATGTAGTCATAGGTCTTTTGGTTGGTTTGAGCATATACGTTGGCCGCACGGGCGAGAAGAAGCCTTTAGCCCCGCATTTAGTTCAGTACCCTTAAAAGTTAAACAAATGAAAGAACTTACCAGATCGACAGTTGAATAAAGACAATGCGTGAAGCCGCATCACTGAGGAACATCGTGGACTATGAGGTCTCTTTCGTAGGACTTTACGAAAATGTTACTCGTAGTAATCGATAATCGACACTGGAGCATCCTAGGTATTATATACCCCGGCGGTCAGTTCGAAATCTAGAGAAATACGGGGCAGGGCTAAAGCAACGACATCGTACTTGGAGGCTAAGGGCCACTAATGGAGAGCTAAATTAATTATTAAATCGAATGGAATACTTTTCTGTTTGGAGTATCAACATTCCAGTAGTCGCACATAGGTGAGTATTGAGTAGTCTGACATTTAAATTCATTCCCTGGGTACATATGTATAGAAAATGTTCGGGGTGAACTAATGGCGACGACTTGGCCACGACATTTACGCTAGCATTTGCTAAGAGCAACTAAATGGAAGCTAAGTATTGAATTTTAATCTGCGCCCGGACCCTTATTTTTCTGATAATTCTGATAGTAACGATACTAATCCTTGACTGTTCGAACTGCATCTGATGAATATCAATTCTTGGTAAGTAAACTGTCTTTAGATTGGTCCCTCCTTCGGATACAAAGTTGATTCAAGTCCAACCGATTCCTGAAGGTTTAAAGGTTGAAGTTAAAGACCGGTCATGATTGACGTCGATTGACAGTTGAGGGGTGCTTCTCCAGGGGACCTCTGCGAAAAATAGACCACAAGCCACAATATACCAATCTACCATCTATTCATTTTCCATATATCATTCTCGATGTGCGATACTTTTCAAAATTCCCAAGTAGAAATTGAGTAGAAAGCCATTGAAGAAGTGGATGCAGAGTGGATGTACCCGGCCCGGTGGCAGTAGTTATTTTTCTCACGATTTTATTAAATGAATTTAGCGTTGGGCTGCTCTCAAGTTTCATCCACTTCAAAGCTTCACATCACTGGTCGCCATTAATTCATTGCTAACTCATCAGCGCGTCAGCTCCAGGGTTCACGTAGGTCTTCACTTTAGGATTTTGAATGGCAAAGGCTAACTTTGTAGTCCAGATGTCGTCAGATATTTGAGAATTCAGATAACGTTGCAATTCACACTTAGTTCACACCATGGACGAGCAGCCTGGAGGGACTGGGGAGTTAGCTTGGGCAAATGTAGCACTCGGGATGGGGTTTATCTTGTTTGACGTCGGTGTCTCGTCTGTCTTCCGTTTGGGCATCGGTGTGTCACTGTTAGTGGCCGCCCTGCGGTGTATCGGACAGCTTGCAGTCGTTGCGACACTCCTGCAACAAGTTTTCGACAACAAAAATCCATGGACAGTTGCCCTGATAGCTTGTTAGTGCGTTCGTTATCCTCAATCTCAGCGCCACTAAATCTGCCCTATGTAGTCATCTTGAACTTTTTGGGAACCTTTGAGACAGGTAATGTCATTCTGCCTGTTGTTTTTCTTCTTCTCAATCTTCGCACAGTGGTCAACAAGTCGCCCCGTCGGTTCAATTACATGGTACGGAAAATGGAGTTTTTGGCGTCGGAAGGTTCCTCATACCAGTCTAGTTTCCCGCTGTTTTGATTGCCATGCTCGGTTCAACAATCCCCATATCGATCCTTGGTGCCAGATTTGCCATGTCTGTAGATCCCTTCTGGACGCCTATCCAGTATAGTACGTCCTTACGAAACCGACTCAACAGAACACTAACGAGTACACACCAAAGTTCCCATTGTAGGCATGCTATGTGGCGCCACTATCTCTGGGATTGTGGTTGCCATTAGTTTTATCCTTAAAGAACTAATGTACGTTTCGCTTCCGAAAAAGTATTCATGCTCATGCTCTTTTTACAGCGAAAATCGCGATAAAACGGAAATTTACCTGGCATTCGGTGCGTCTCGGATGGAAGCATGTCGACCTATCGTCATACAGGCACTCAAGGTAGCATTGACGCCCCCAATCAACAACATGAGGTGGGCTCTTTTTTCCCCCTTCATTTGTTATCCAACTCAAACACATGGATTTTCAGTGTTCTGGGTATCATCGCCATTCCAGGCATGATGACGGGTGCCATCCTCGGAGGGTCGTCTGTGCACCAAGCAGCTAAACTCCAAATGATCATCATGTTCATGATCACCGCCAGCACAACCCTCGCCTCGGTGTTCACCACTTTGGCCGCTATCTCTGTGACTGTGGATGACCAGCATCGAATCCGAGGTGATCGTATCTCTGTGAACGGGAAAAGTTGGTTCAACGTCAAGCAATGGGATCTCCGAAAAGCAGTTCGGTATGCTACCCGTCTTCTTTGTTGGAGGTCGAACGACGAGGACGAGGACCGCACGGTGAACGAAAGGTCACGACTGTTGGCTTGATTTGCCTTAGATCAGGATATTGCTTTCTTGTTGAGTTTTGGATTTTTGGTTTCATCTCCTCACTCTATTCACTCTTTTCATACATTTATTCTTAATCTTACCTCTATCATAATTCACTGCTGTGTTACTGTTGTCACTTGTGTTGCTGTATTCAACTTTCGCTGTGTTTGGCATCTCCTCTTGTCCTTAACAAATCACAAAACCAACTTTTTCATCCTTCGTCTCGATTTGGCAATTCTTTCCATTGAAGTTGGACTTCCGTTAAACCCTCCCTCGAATTCTGCTCCGTTCGACGAGGCGTTTCCCAATATCCCCTGAAAAGGAATGAAACCAATCTTTTGCCGTTTATCTTCGACCAGAAGTATCACGTCGGCGGTTTTCATGTTGACCCATCGCTGAACAAACTACTCGTGACGACAAACTGAGGAGTTGGTATCCTTCGTAGGTGTTATCAAATTTTTATCAATATTCTCTTTTTTTAACTTTCCCCATCACATGCAGCATCCCCGAGACGTGGTTCTGACGCGACTGAAATAGTGAACGCAAAAGTGATCGACCTGGACGCGATCGTGAGGATGAAACACAGTTGCAAACACCTGGGCGGGTTATAAACCCTCCGACCTCTCGTCCGCCTCTTTCAATCACCTCCCTTCAATCTCGCCAGCAACGAATATCTTTCTATTACCACGCCTGAAATTTTTCGACCATGGGCAGGTACAAGCAGACTGTTGTATATCAACCTCAAGCGAAAACCGCCCATATCCAACGGGTGCCTTCTTATGAGCCCCCGACATACGCAGATGCTGTCATGGAACAACAAGTCATCCACGACGCCTTTGTGTGTCAGCCCTGCTCCTCAGTCGGTCATACCGACGACCTTAACGAACAACAATATCACGACGACGACGACGAATTTATTGGTATGGCGTGGTTGCAATTATTCAAAGATCGTGTCTACAATCGTCATCTTTATAGGAGGCGATGACCGCTCAATGGATATTATCTACGCCGTTGGACATCCGGGTCATATTGACTTTCCAATGCTGGACAATGTGGATATGATGGAGGTCGACATGATGCCCAGAGAAAATCCCCGCCACCAAGAAGGCCGTGACGATATGGATGTGGACAGCGTTGGCACTCAAACAGGATTCATCCCCCATCCACATCCATCCAACCTCCCAGGGCCTTCCTCTCTACCCATCCCCCAGCCTCAAGCAGAAACCCGCCGCCCAATAAGATCCATGCCAAAGCGCGTTCTCGCCGATGCCAGCCTTATTATCCAACCTTCCGCTGTGACTCCTCCAAACGTTGCCGAAACAAATGCAAACGCGATCGCGACCGCGCCAGTGGCGGTTGAAGGGCCAATCCCTTCTGGTACGCCGTCGGACGATTTGGATGAGATCTGTGAACGTTTACTCAAACTCGACCTTTCGGGTGGTCCCCACCCTCTTCTAGTAATTTATGACGACAGCCAAATACCCACTGTCCATCCTGTTCAGCGTCAAGAAGTGTCACCGCAGTTGTCTCTGTACCCCATGCCTTCTGAATATCGCCCTGACGGTAATGGCTATTCACCCCATTCAACGACTGGAACTGAAATTTGGGACGATATTTCTGGTTTAGACTGTGCCTACTTTGTGTCATCAGAAGCTTCCACCATTGCCAATCCTTCCGTCGTTTATGAAGCAAACACCATTGCTACTCCTGTTGCCCACCCCACAGTTATGGCCTCCTCCACCTTTGAGGGTCCTGTCGTAGATCCCGCCACCAATGTTCCTGTCACCGCCGATGCCATTCCCAATGTTGAAGCCCTTCCCATTTTTGGTACATCTCTCGGCATCGATGAACATCTTACCGTTGACGGGCCCGATACCGTGGACTGCTTTCCCCCCACAACAACATGCCCCGCCTCTGAACAATCACTTTTTGATTTCTTTGGCTTACCTGACTTTTGGTCGGAAGAAGTATTCAATGTCGTCCCCTATGAGCAACCATTCGCACTCATTAGAAATGCATCGGAGGATAACCAGGGTGAAAGGCTGGACAGGGATGACGCCGCCACAACCGATTTTCTTCCCAACAACAGCACTAGTGATTTTTCCTGACTCACCTCTTCCTTCCACACGACCCGCTAATCTTTCAAATGAAATAGGTCCTCCTCGACATACCCAGGATGAATTCAAACACGACGAAAGACCATCCACCACCCACCTTGAGGAACCATTGTCATCCTTTACTGACTGTTATCCGCAGGAATCCGTTCAGCCGTCGATCAGTAAGGTCCCTGAACGGATTACAGAACCTCCAAGCTCTCCTCCTCCCGAGTATTCGTACTCCGCCAGTTTCTGTCCTCCTCCTCCTCAGCCGCCCAAAAGGATCATACGGACTATCTGGGACGAAGACAGATGGTTCCGTCCAGTTCCCCAGATCTCAGCCTCAAAACCTTGTCCGCCCGAACCTCCGATCGTCGAAAAGACGATTCCCATCGGAGTCTCTGAGGCCCCTTTCCCTGGCGACTTTTATTTGGCAGAAACTGAGCTTCGGCGTTCTCCTGCAACGGATTATTTGTCGTGGTTTCAAAAATGTCTTCTTGGTTGGTGATCGCAGGTAATGTCGACTTTTTTTTTTTTTTTTTCAATCATCAACAAAAGTCTTACGCATTTTTTTTACAGTCGATCTAAGTCCTGCGGACCTCTGCTTCATTCTCGTTCTTTCTGCCTTTTCCTCTTTATCTGGCCTTTTCTGGTTAATTGTGTTTACTCTAGATTTGTCGACCCTCTACCTTTTTCTGGCTCGTCATGTTGTTCGCCTATCTGTATACTCTCCGCTGGACCCATCACATTTTCTGTGCATCTACTTTTGACTCACAGGAACCAACCCAACATTGGTACGATCATTGTCAATCTCATTTGTACCTTTTCATAGTTCTCACTACCAGGCAGGCACTTCTCGTTTTCGCCATTTTCCAAGGATTCTGGATTTGTTCCTGACACTGGATCTCTCTCTCGGACCGACTCAACTACCAATTGGCAATACCATGACTATCCCTATCACAACCACTTAAAACCTCGTCTCGGCGACCGGAAAAAAAAAAGCCCTTTGATACCCATTCATTTTTTTCTCCGATTGTAACCTCCGAATTTTTTTAAATGTACTCGCACGATAACATCCCATGTATCCAAATTATCTTGTATTTGATATGTTTCCAACAATGACAATGATTCGTACAAAAAAGTACATGTTTATTCTTCCGACATTGCACAGAAAGTTTCTCCAAGCTCGAGAACGGTTGACGTTGATCATGATTAGGCTCCAGTCCAGACGGCTGATTTTCGATCATAAATCAGATTTTGTTTTTAGAAAAAAGATGAAAGGAGGTAAAAAGACACGATGCTTACGGGGTCCTGGAACAACGTATGTGGTCTGGGTTTGAGCTTCGGTGGAGTAGATGTTGATGTTGACACCGGGATCGTTGGCTCCGTATCCGCCTGGGAAACTGACGAGGTAGCTGCCGCTGGGGGTCTTTCCTCCTCCTCCGGTAACGATAAGCTGGGCGCCTTGAAAATTTCAAAACATAAGAAATCACAAAATAAAAAATCCTTTTCATCGCCATACTTACATTCGGGATAGAATTGAGGGGTGTTAGCCTGGTGAAGGGCGAGCAATTCGTGCTGGAAAGAGTTTCATCAATATCTAATACCTGTCGACTCGGATAGCTTGACATACACGGATGAGGTAGTTGCCTGCGGCAAGGGCGGATGGGATAGTAGTGGTGTATTGAAGGGTGGACAAGACTTGTCCTGTTCCCCATTGACCATTGCTAGATGTGATAACAAAGTCAGAACTACATCAGAAGAACGAGATTGCAATGTGAGAGCCCACCCAACAGTGCCAGAGATAAGACCGGTCTCAGCAATCTTGAACCATTTCAAGTTGTTGCTGTTGGCCGACGAGCAAGGTCCATTGCAGTTAGCCATGTAGACCATGACGGGTCCTTGGGCGTGAGTCCATTGTCTATGATCGTAGAAAAGGGTCAGTGTCGTGACAAATGGCTTAAAAGGACAGGGTACGCACGACCATTTGGCTGTGATTGAGCTACCAGCGGCGACCGTGGCGGAGAGCTGAGAACCGCTTGCCTGGCCATTGTTGTTGCAACTGAAAGTCTAGAAAGATTTTTTCTGTCAACGCGATCGAAGACGTGATTTTATTTTTGAAAAAAGACATACGCTGGCGCTGACAGTGAGAATACTGGACATAACCCGTCAATTCATAATTCCGTCAGAAGAGAAAATCGATCTTACGGGTCGTATGAGCCTGGTTACAATGCGTCAGTTATGAGTCCAATCCTTGGTGGAGAGATCAATAACGAACTATAAGGCCGCTCGATAGATGTTTGCCCAGTAGCCGAGTTGTAAGGCTGCCATCCAGCATAGTTCGTTCCTAGATGTTGAACGTTTTAGACGTCGACAACGAACGACGAGACCTGAGCATGACTCACCAGCAATCACATAGGAGGTTACACCACCATGTGCAGCAGCTTGCGAAACCAGGAAAGAGAGAACAGCGACAGATACAGCAGAAAACATGGCGGTTTGGGAGAAAAAAGGCTAGGTTTCCAGAGATTTAAATGGAGGACCTTCAAGTTCTTATTCGTTCCACAGCGGTAGAACCAAATGGAAAATTGTTCGATAATACAACCCGAGGGTTTACATCGGACGCCAGAATGGAGAAAGAAGTCAGTTAGAACCATTTAGAGCTGGCCTGTCTCATGAGGCAACAAATTGGCGGGGAAAAGATACGACGAATAAGTGCCATAGAATAGACACCTGGAGCATCGAGACGGATTACATATGCACCTGAACAAACCCGATGGATCATGGTATGACCCTTCAGGTGTTGAAGGCACGAGGGATTTTTACCGGAAACCATTGACTCTGGGCCTTCACAACTACTCGAGGATGCTTCTGAGAATGCGAGGTCCTTCCGCTGTGTCGACGCTAATGGAAACTGCCAAGGCCAAAAAGCATCGAGAATTTCTTGGTACTGGTTATTCCGAAGGCATTGTCGAGGCATTGAACAACATTTGGTGGAGGTGTGGGGTGCGGAGGTTATTAAAAAGATCGTGAACAGTCGTCGACGCATAAATAGCGCATCACAACACGGAATAAACTGTTTGATCGAAGTCGTAGTGAATCGGATACGGAAAAATTGTCGAACTTCTATTTCGATGGAGCACATTGTGTTGCAATTGTGTCAAATTTCAAAGGATCTTGGATTCAACAAGCTTTGTCGTGACCTTCAATTGGCGTCATGGATTGGTGTTAGATAGTCCACCCTGAATCGATGGTCCCATAGCTACAGTATGTAGGTCTGGAAATTGAACGTAAATAAATAAAAATAAAAAGAAGATGATAATATTTGCTCCTACGATTTGCTCCTACGATTCTGGAAACATTTACTGTGTAGCTTTTTTCGGTCTCTGGCCAAAGATCCCTGTCCCAAGACGAACAATATCACTTCCTGCTTTGAGTGCGGCTTCGAAATCGCTCGACATGCCCATACTCAAAAGCAACTTCCCAGATTCGTCGCCCCATTTATGGACCGAATTGGGGAAAGTCTTGCGCAGACAATCGTCCAAGAGATCCCTGGTTTCCTTCAGCCTCTCGAAGTCTGCGTTCTTTTCAGTCTCGGACGCCGTAAGAGACAACTCTAAAGCTCCAATCGTCATGAGTCCATCCAAGTGAAGGTTTGGGCACTCCTCCACTATATGCTTGGCGAGTAAAGCGGCATCGGAGTTGTGAATATCTGACGCAGAGGTCAGGGAGGGAATCCCCGATTTTGAATCTTCCCCTGACGTATTGACCTGGATGAGGACCCTGAGAGGGCTTGGACGATCCACCGGAAGAGCTTTCTGTAGGGCTGTTGCGGCCTTGATTGAACCAATGGTTTGGATGCTGAAAAGGTTTGGGATAGCTGGTCACAGTACTTCAGTCGATTTGAAGAAAGGATAAGAATTTTGAGACGTACAAGCAAGGATCTTAGCTTTGTTAGACTGCAGAGTACCGATGAAATGCCATCGAATATCTTTAGGAAGCTGTCCAACCGTTTAGTAAACGCATCAGGCTATCAGACAAATGAGTTACATCACGAGCTTTCTCCTCTAATTCTTGAACATAATTCTCTCCAAAATCTAGCTGGCCATCGTTATAGCACGCAAGAATATCCGAAGCCGGCTTTATCTTGGACACAGCGACAAGTGTCGGTTTCCTTTCAGGACTTGATGCTCTTTTGACTCTTGTTCTAACTTCTGCGAGTGATTCTCGAAGCTCGGCGATTCGTTCCTCTGAAGCATTTAAGTCTACCGCGGCCATGGTGCGAGAAAAAGGTCTTGTTCCACGTCTAATTGGTCGTAATAATGCAAAGTTCATATGAAGAGCAAGTTGAGGGTCGAAATCCTGAGGACAGGAGTGACGCGTGACGCGTGATGCTGCATAACAGAGCTGCCGAATTGCCGTACACGATTAGCGGATATTTTATCAGATATAATCTGCAGGTCTCCAACCTTGATGGGATGCCTTCATTCTTGAATTTCAATGCCTTTTTATTAAAATCGCACTTGGATTACACCATCGTTTCAACATCTTTCTCAAATCTTTCTTTTGACTTCCATTTTTCATCCTGATCTTGACAAACTTTCAACTTATGCCTATCCACCTAGAGCTTCCACATATCGAGGATTGCCAGAAGCGTATCAGAGTGTACATCTCAGGCGTCTGTCTGATAGATACCACAAAGGCAAAGCTGGTGTATGTGTAATGTACAATTTCTCTATAACTTTAACTGAAACCTGGATCAGATGGCTTCATGAACGCTTCCCAGTTTATGCATTTACCAGGGAGGATCTTCCCAGCTGGTATCTGAGCATTGTTTCCGAAGACGAGAGCCAGATCATCTTTGCCGTCCATTTGGGCAGTGAAGCTCCCAGGATCACCTTCCATTTGACGGGGCCACTTATAGGTCTCGGTTTGGTCGAATTCGATGACATGGACGCGTGGTTCGAGGAGGAAGAACAAATCTATTTTCATGCTAAGGACCCGTACAAGGTGCGGATCTGTCATCCGTCCCACAATGCTCGAGTGTTCCCTGTTTATAACTGTTTTCCAGAGGATTGATATTTTACCGTCCTCTCGCCATGTACGCGTCGAGCTCAACGGTATTGAGATTGCCAATAGCCGTTCGCCGCTATTGATGTTCGAGACGGGCCAGCCAATGAGGATCTACTTTCCCAAGACTCACTGTCGCATGGATCTATGGCATCCCTCACCATTGAAGAGTGGATGTCCGTACAAAGTACGTTCTCCAGTTAATTATCTCCCATTTTATGTGTGTGACCGAACGACAAAAAGGGACTGTCGGATTACTATAATGTCGTCCTCGCCACAGGGGAGACCTTTGAAAACATCGCCTGGACCTATCCTAACACAACCCTCGAGTGCGCTCCGATCAGAGGACTGGTAGCATTCTACGATGAAAGGGTGGACGTTTGGCTGGATGGCGAGAAACAGCAGCGCCCAGGCGGAGCTCCAGACGTCTCCAAATGATGTAATACGGGTCGGACTGTAGGTCAACTAGATCAATTCGATGTGGGTGCGGCTATGACATTACTGAAGACTGAAGTGTACAAAGTCGTTGGCCAAGGACTAACCGGGCCTGATGGAGCCGATGAACCTAGGACATCGAAGTCATTCATGTCGTCCCTTTCTCTTCAGAATCCTCCCTGCACGCCGCAGCGGTAGAAGCGGTTGTCCGGTAGAATCAGGCGATTACCTTGTCAGTTGCAGGGGGGAGGCTCCCACAAGATCTAGAGTCTTGCCTCCGAGTCGTAACTGAGGGGTGGTATAATCGGAGCTTCATAATCTCCACAAGTCCAGGCGAGGCGAAACAACTTGCTCTCGGACTCCTTCATGAAAACTGCGACAAATTGTCGGTGGATGCTTGTAACCGTTTTGAAAAACGAAGACATACAGGCAGTTGATCTCGTCTCCGGATGTCAGGAAGACTGTTGTGCCACTGCCTCGGAGAACTTTCAAGTTTGGCATGAATAATGAATAATGATTGATGATTAATGACCGCCTCGCCTCGCCGTGAAGGCTCGTACATATGTACGATATTAAGGAGGCTCTAAGGACAAAACCTGGCCGACCACTTGTGCATTTCCTTTTGTTTTATCATTGACGGGGATCTATGTTCCTCGGATAGGTTTCTTTTTGTAAAACATAGATCAGAATCACATCACAAGGACCCCCGAATTCGGTGCGTCTGTTATCCTTTTTTTTCTTTCGTAGTTCGAGCCCCAAAAAATTGACATCCGTGAGTATGACCGGATTGTCTCCAGCCTCAGATAAGAAGACGCTCGAAGTTTTTTTTAAAACCATATCCCATCCTTTGCGACGCCCCAATCCATACCTTCCACCCGACGTGCACACAATGATATCCTTATCAGAGGAGACGTCCACACCACATGATCTGCCACTTTTTGATACCTCTGATGCGTCTAAGGTCGGAGGCCGATGTATAGGTATAGTGTTATTTATTATGGTGTAACTCGTTGAGCCTTAGACTTGACGTCTGCCCCAGCGCGAGTCCGTAGCCGAAAAAAACCGAACGCCAGTGGACACTCCATCAGCGTCTAATTTTATTGATGATGGATCCGGAAGCTGAGGGGGCCACAGGTGTACATACTCATGGTATACAGAGGACTGAGGTGAAATACGCCAGATCAAATGTATGTTTTTTTCATCATTTCCGTCGTGCCCTTCATCATCCAATAACATGGCATGTTTACCAGCACATTACACGGCCAAGACATGGTGGAGGAGATACTCCATGAGTTAGTATCATGGGTGTAGTTAGGACTTTTAAAGCTCTCTGAGCATCTGGTAGCATAAAGCATTTAGTCACACAAATTCTATCATTTTATATGAACCAAGTTTTCAAACTGAATTTTTACGAGCAGAGCCATAGAAAAGTAGGTAAAGAGCATAGAAGTATGGTATATAGTAATCTACAGTACAGATAGTTGAGTGTTGTAGAGGCATCACAGTAGTAGAGGGTGATTAACACAGAGTAGAATTAAGGCGACAAGGTCAATTACTACACCATCCCAATTAGTGGACAATCGAAACCATAGCACTGAACTTTGAGTAAGTAAATGAGCAAATGATCTTCGGAGCTTTACCACCGCGTCGTTGAAACAGCTCTCCGCGTTTACAACGGACCGAGGTCGCCTAATTTACATCGTGACCGTTCCAAACGTATAATCCCCAGTGTTGCGTATACGAATTACGACAGTTGATATGATAATCGTTCATGCTCGTTATCACGGACAAGCCCTGACTCTCCTAGAGACGACAACGAGGGTCTCTTGCTCAAGGTTTGATGGTGGGACCATTTTCTCGCCGTACAGGGTATTCTAACTCGCCTGATTCTGGAATACATACGCCTGAGGAACCAGGAGAGGACATAACGATCAACGCACTCAGCTCCTTCTGCGGTCCCCAAGATTCAAATCGTCAGATATTCTTCCCCGTGTCCAGGGTGAAAGGAGAGGCGGAGATCGACAGTATAAGCTGGCCAACAGTTTATTTCAATATAGAATCGCATCCAGTCCTCTGAACACGCGGGACATGATGATGATGACTGAATGGAACTGTCGCATTCAGCGTGAGCGGAACTCAAATTTCAGCAAGTCGAATACCATGAAGGAGGACACAAAGATGCTCCCAAGAAGCGTGACACGTTGGGTGAGGTAGGTGTATCAGGCATGTATTGGTGCAAGTGGGTCGCGCCAAGCGTCGTGAGATGAGGCACCGTTCAGCCTATGGGACGGAAGCGGTTTCGGCACCATGAGTGAGATCATACGTCCATGCCGGCAGCATCGTTGGAACATGGGCACAGCTCGAGTTTACAAGTGGTTGTTCTTGGTCTTGAGAGGCGAGGTGAGCCGTGAAACAACACATTTAAAGCCATTGTCGTCACTGTATCGACACCCTCAGTCATGTATCAGTAAGTCACCCTTATTTTCTGTTGCACTAGCACGTACGCGTTGTTGTATTCGTTTAGACGCTTTTATTATCCAGTCAAGCAGAACACCGTCACCTTGGATTTTTGTTTTCAGTCCACAAGGTCTTCCGATTTTCAAGCCTACTATCGTCGTCGTCGTCGTGACCATTGCGAGGCGCTCATTGGCCTTTGAATTACGCAGGGTGATGTGGCGTGCGGTGTCATTTCGCCCGCATCCAAAGTCGAAGAATGAGTTTATAGATAACAGGAGATCCAGCAAGCCATCGTTGTAGAATGAGCAGGAGAAAGAAAGTTGAAAACAAAAGAACGGTTGAGCAACTGGGACACAGCCACACAATTTGATTGATCCGGATTTCCCACTCAGACAGGGGTTGCCGTCAATCGCGAACATAGAATTGTTGCGATATTTGTGCTTCACAAGGACAGGACGGCTTGAAGAATCGGATCGGATTGTTGATGCAGCGTTGAACGTTGATGCATTGATGTGTCATCCCACGATTACAAGGCCACCTGAGCGGCCTATATTACTTTGAACACACAACACATGGACGGTCTGTATGTGGGTCTGGTATTTTGGGATTTCCCCCGCCGATAGACGACGGTCGTGAGTATCTCTTAAATCCCTCTTCGTCCATCCAGAGTGCCCCCAAATTCGACCCGGTCACCCACAAACAAGCGCGAGCATCAAATCTACCCTTCCCTCTCAAACCCGGCGCCGACGCGGACGAACGTACGAAATGATGTATGTAGCTCCCATGATAGTGCGACATCGTACCAGGAGTCTCCGAATCTGACCTTCACTATGTTTCTGTTTTACAGGCGTCAGTGTCGGCGTCTTTATCTCAGGGCGCAAATGACCCTGTCCCTCGAGAGCCTGTCGAGATCTTCGACGGACGTTCGATATCTGTGGAAGAGGCTGGGAATTTGAGCCTCGGGAAGCACTCGAGACCAGTTGATCGGTATGTACCTCTACATCGCATTTCAATAACTTGTGATTGCATCATTATCTCTACCTAGACCTACCTCCCTTGCTACTCCGAAGATCGAATAGTGTAATGTGGGTAGTAGGAGAATACAAGTTTGCATTCTCCTACTACCTATATTGCTTACTAGAACGTCAATCGGTCATTTGTTTATTCAAGGACTAGTAGTCTCTGACTCCTTGTTTTGGGGATTGTCATTGTTTTTGCGACTCAGTAGTAATGAAATTAATCAATGCATTGACGAGGATTGTGGCGAAATCTTGAGTTGACTTTTTTTATCTTCGTCATTGTTGTGAGTGTGGCCGACGTTAAATTATAATCAGCGCACTGGTCGCGCAATCGTATGGATTTGTTGTGTCGGTCCGTGTTGGGATTCTACCCAATTTTATGCCCCAAGAAATGACAGTCGTGAGTATCTTTGAATGCCTCCTCACCTATGTTTCTCAGAAAAGGAGATATGTTTGTGGTCAAACTCTACTTCCTTTCCCCATCTCCCTCCAGCCCATTGCCCCAGACGGTTTGAACAGTTTTGCCCACCAACCTTCCCGCCCATTGTCTACTCCTATGATCCTATCTCATTGGCATTCAAGCTCTCGTCAAGTTCCACTTTTTGATGCCTCTGATTTTCGGTCATCCTGGTACGTGGGCTATTAGCTTCCTTTCTGACTCGTGGTTCTTGCTGGAGCCTGGTGCTGATATCCTCAATGTCGATGATTTGTTGACGCTCAGTACGGCGGCCAGATTAGCTGGCTTCCAGTGTGTTCTATGTTTGAGAGGGGGGTGTTCAAGAAGGAGGAGGAGAAAGCTCGAACCAGGATGATCTGTACGTACCGCCTCTACATCAAATTTAACTTTCCTGCTATAACCATCCTCCTTCCAAAATCTTCAGCCCATTTCCTTACTCGTGCTCATGGACTACAGTGTCCTGAATATCAGAAACAGTGTCCTGTCTGTTCATACAAGACATATCATTCTGATATAGCACGGCATATGAGGAGCACAGGTTGTAGAAGGAATCAGAAGAGATTCAGAATGAGCGAGACTGTACAAGCACCAGAGAAAAGTTCGAGTGAGTTTCATTTTATCTCCAACAGCCTCCATTTTTTGCTGACAAGGTCATTGCTTCCAGGACCACCAAATCACAGGGGACCCAATGTGAAGCGGAAGACCAAAGTCAACAAAAAGGCTTGAGACATTCGCAAACAAAAGTAGTCCTTCTTGGTGTCTGAATAATTGTCGTGTCCCTTATCTTAAGTTTGTTTTGTTCTTTGTTCTCGTTTTTTCTCCTGAGTCCGGTTTCTTTTATACCCCTGCATTTCGATACCCTTTCCATCATTGTATAAGTATTTGTATTCTCCTACTACCCACATCTCTTACGAGAAAAAACATGATTGTTCAAGGACTAGCCTCCTTGTATTGTGACGAAATCTTGACGAAATCTTGCAAAAACCTTGACTTGACTTTCTTATCTTTGTCATCATTATGAGTGCGGCCGACACGAGAGTTTTTCTTCTTCGTCCGCCTTGCTGACTGACTATTTCATGAACAGTTCTTGAGGGTGCGTCAATGAATGGCTGGGTGACCCGTCGGGCGCTTGGGACCAGGGTCTAGACTCTAGACACAGCCACATCACATTGTACGCTAAGCGCCAGACCGTCACGGTGCGCTTGACGTGCCGGTGATCATGCATTCATGTCGAATCTCTGAACGTTGATGAGCGTCAACTGCTCCCCTCTTGTTAGTTCTTACGTTAGAGGTACTACGAACAAAACATGACTTGGAAGTAAACAACATGTTTGAATTTATATATTAAGTTATCAGGTCCTCATCAAAGCTCGCCGCCGTCAACGGATACCATCATGTCCTCAAGCATTCATTTCGGTTTGCAATTTGAATTCATTGGAATGGTAGCCTTAACACTTCAACCATGACTTCTACTGTTGTATTAAATTTCTGATACATAGTCAGCACACACATCGGGCGCCGGCTTCAATCCTGATCATCATAATCAGCACACTGGTCGCGCAATCGCATGGATTTGTTGTGTCGGTCCGTGTTGGGATTCTACCCAAATTCGTGCCCCAAGACATGACAGTCGTGAGTATCTTTGAATGCCTCCTCACCTATGTTTCTCAGATAAGGAGATATATGTTTGTGGTCAAATTCCACTTCCTTTCCCCATCTCCCACCAGCCCATTGCCCCAGACGGTCACTTTGAACGACTTTGCCCACCAGTATTCCCCGCCCATTGTCTACTATTATGATTCTATTTCATTGGCATTCAAGCTCTCGTCGAGTTCCACTTTTTGATGCCTCTGATTACTAGCACGCTCGAGAACCTGGTTTCTCACTGGATTGACGTACTTCGATCACCAGAGGCCAGCGGTCCCTCTCCCCTGCTGGAGTCATCATCACTCCCTGACATCTCAAGCTATGGAACGGATGAAGTGGACCTCAACCATATTCCTCTGGTACGTTTCTTTGCTGTTAATAGTTATCAATGCGTAGGCTAATATTTCAATTGTCGTTCAGACTGATAAGGAGGAGCAGGTGTTGTTTGAAAGGATGCTGGAAGAGTGGACAGTACGCATCAATTTTGACCTTCTGGCGAAAAAACCACGTTGAATAATTTGTGCAGTTCTTGGCGCCAGAGCGTTCTCCGAGTTCTGAGCCTACCCATCCCGCTCCTCGGACATCGTCACCATCGGCTGGACTCCAAAACTCTCCCGCACCCGCGCCTATGTCTGTGGCACCGACTGATCTGAAGATGCCGACAGGAATGAGGGAGAAGAGGAAACATGAGGGAGAAGAAGATTCACCTTGTCAACTGTACAAAAGGGTGAAGGTAAGCAATTCTTCACCGCCAATTTCAGGAAAAACTTGATTCTGACGTTTTGAACAAAACTTTCATTATAGATCGAACCGGTAGACTGAGCTGGGCCCACTTATATTGGGCCAGAGCGTCAAGCGAGCTCTTGCCGGGCATTGTACACCAACGCCTACACTAGTAGAGTATTTACTGGATCCAGATTCCATTTGTACAATGTCATTTCTGGCTCAAGGACCTGTCTCCTTAAGTCTATGTTTTTTCCTGCTCAGTTTTCATACCCAATTTATACTTGTGATCTGAACTTTCCACCTGAGTGTTTCTTTTTTCTTTCATTTTCAAATCCGTGGAACGTAAATGATTGACACAGTGACATCACCGTTGCGCGACAGACTTGCTATTCCTTTATTCAGAGTAATTCCTGACTGACTTCATCCCTACGGCTTATTTTGAACGTAAAGAATCAAGATCCCACAAAATAACGAGATACGAGGAGAGGATAAATATTTTCTGCATTATGTACACTAATAAATGTGAATACAGACACGATAGGTCAAGAGGAGCGGGGTATCATAGTAGTGGGATGCGATACGCTGCCAATGTGAACAAGATAATATATCCCAGTATCCCCATAGAGTTACCAGTTCTATTTCAGCAGCAGAAAGAGCGGAACAAAAGGACAGGGTCAGCGTCAATAACGACAACCAGAGATGTAAAGAATTAGAATAGACTCACCCAAAAAGAAATGCTAAAGCGATGTCGCAAAAACAACAACAACAGGAGGTATATCCCAGTAGCGACATCCATCATCGATGCGTAATTACATCATGAGAACATCCTCTTCGCCGCGCCAGGCCTTCCACCATCGTCATCCGCATCTCGATAGCGTTTATTGCTGTTGGCGGTAGTAGTGCCTCTGTTGAGCGTCGGGCGATTCCAGGTCGCTATATTCTCTCTTCTCCCCGTCCCTTGCAAGAAATACACATCGATCGAAGGTTTCTTCAGCGCCTTCTTTCGTCTATTGACATTCGTGTTTCCAATCATCGGGCTTGAAGGGTTCGAATGCACAAGCGACTCGATCCTGGAGACGACAGTGAGACTCTTGACCAAAAATTGATCGTGGAACCATTTCCCCGCCGTACAGGGTATCCTAATTAGCCTGATTCTGAGATACATACGCCTGAAGAACCAGGAGAGGACATAACAATGGACGCACTGAACTCCGCAGAAGCCCCAAAGTTCAAGTCGCCATATGTTCTTCACCATATCCAGAGTGAAAGGAAAGGCGTATATCGACAGTATAAGCTGGGCAACAGTTTTATTTGCAGATTCGGATCCAGTCTTCTGAACACGCGGGACATGATGATGATGACTGCATGGAACTGTCGCATTCAGCGAGAGCACATTCTTCGGGGCCTCGAATTTCAACCAGTTGAATACGATCGAGGAGGAAACAAAGATGCTCCAGAGAAGCGTAACACATTGGGTGAGGTAGGTGTATCAGACAAGTATCGGTGCAAGTGGGTTGCGCCGAGCGTCGCGGGATGGGGGACCGTTGACCCTATGGGACGGATGCGGTTTCGGCACTATGGGAGGAGTGACCATACGTCCGTACGGGCAGTATCGTTGAAACATGGGCACAGCTCAAGTTTACAAGTGGTTTTGGGAGATTTCTTGGTCTTGAAGCTTGAGAGGCGAGGTGAGCCGTGAAACAACACATTTAAAGCCATTGTCGTCACTGTATCAAAACTCTCAGTCATGTATCAGTACGTCAAGCAGAACACCGTCACCTTGAATTTTTGTTTTCAGTCCACAAGGTCTTCCATTTTCCAACCTACTATCATCGTCGTCGTCGTCGTCGGGACCATTGCCAGGCGCCCATTGGCCTTTATATTAAACTGGGTGATGTGGCGTGCGATGCCATTTCGTCCGCATCCAAAGTTGAAGCTGAAGAACGAGTTTATAGATAACAGCAGAACCAGCAAGCCACCGTCGTAGAATGAGCAGGAGACAGTTGAAAACAAACGAACGGTTGCGGCTGAGCAAAATGGCAAAACTGGGACACAGCCACACAATTTGATTGATCCGGATTTCCCACTCAGACAGGGGTTGCCGTTAATCACGAACATAGAATTGCTGCGATATTTGTGCTTCACAAGGACAGGACAACTTATAGAACAATCGGATCGGATTGTTGATGCAGCGTTGATGTGTCATCGCACGATTACAAGGCCACCTGAGCGGCTTATATCACTTTGCACACACAACACATGGACGGTCTGTGACACCGTCTGTCTGTGGGTCTGGTATTTTGGGATTTCACCCGCCGATAGACGACGGTCGTGAGTATCTCTTAAATCCCTCCTCGTCCGTCCAGAGTACTCCAAAGCCCATTCTTCTCTCACTAGCCAGCTTATCATCACATTTCAGGCTACACTTCTGCACTGAAGATAGTATACACCTACTGCTCATTATGATCCTTAATTTCGAGGATTCTTCCCTACCTCGCCCGAGTTTGGGCCCACTTTTTGATTCCTCTGATTGTGCTTGGTATGTAGGCTTTTCTCTCTCTCCACCTCCTGCAATTTTTTGACCCATTCTCCTCAAATTTTGATTTCAGTCCCACAAACAAAGGCGAGCACCAAATCCCCCTGTCCCTCGCAGGACCGTGTGTTCTGTGTTCGACACGAAGGAATCCCGGCGGGGATAATTCATCGGAGACTAGGGAACTCACTCGACACCAGATGATCGGTACGTACCTTTACATCGCATTTCACAATATTTTCACCATAATCACCGCCCTTCAGCCCATCTTATTCGCGATCACCGACTGAAGTACCAACACGGGTGTTTAGCTTGCCTCTACTGGTCAAAACATTCCGATATGGCACGGCACAAGAGGACCGAGCGCTGTAGGAACAAACACGAGAGACTTGGGATACCAGTACCGGAGGTGGTGCCATTGAAGCCTAGAAAGCCCAAACTGAACGGGAAGACAGAAAGCGAGCAAAAGACTCGAGGTAATAGTACTACCCATATTGCTTACTACTAGCACAAGTAGTACCAATTATTTATCAATGCATACACAAGGACTACAACGAAATCTTCAGTTGACGTTCTTATCTTTGTCATCGTTCAAGTGAGTGTGGCTGGCCGCACTCAGGCGACGGCGAGTTTTTCACACATTTTTCAAGTCAAACTTTCTTCGCCATCTTTGCTCAGATAAGGAGATATGTTTGTGGTCAAATTCCTTGTCCTTTTCCCATCTCCCACCAGCCTTCCCCGCCCATTGTCTACTATTATGATCCTATCTCACTGGCATTCGAGCTGTCGTCAAGTTCCACTTTTTGATTCCTCTGATTTTCGTTTGGCCATCCTGGTATGTGGACTATCAGCCTCCTTTCTGACTCGTGGTTCTTGCTGGGCGGCGGTGCTGATATCCTCGACGGCAGTCAAAACCTGGTGTCGGCGCAAGACATTGATGATTTGTTGAAGCGCAGCACGGTGGCCGAATTAGATGGCTTCCAGTGTATTCTATGTTTGAGAGGGTGTTCAAGATCTGTACGTACCGCCTCTACATCAAATTTAACTTTCCTGTTATGACCATCCTCCTCCCAAAATCTTCAGCCCATTTCCTTACTCGTGCTCATGGACTACAGTGTCCTGAGTATCAGAAATGGTGTTCTGTCTGTTCATACAAGACATATCATTCTGATATAGCACGGCACAGGAAGAGCAAAAGCTAAAGGGTCGAAGGTAAGCAATTCTTCACCACCAATTTCAGGAAAAACTTGATTCTGACGTTTTGGACAACAATCATTATAGATCGAACCGGTTGACGAAGCTAGGCCCACTTATATCGGGCCAGAGCATCAAGCGAGCTCTCCCCGGGTTCCCGCTCTCGAGAGCGATGGCTATGGAGGGCGCGGAGAGTCTGTCGCCAGGCATTGTAAACCAATGCCTACACTAGTAGTAGGGTATTAGATTCCATTTGTACAATGTCATTTCTGGCTCAAGGACTTGTCTCCTTGAGTCCGTGTCTTTTCCTGATCAGCGCTCAGTGTTCATACACCTGTTCTGAAATTTCTCCTTGAGTGTTTCTTTTTTTCTTTAAAATCGTGGAACGGAAAGTAATTGACATGACATCACCATCGCGCGACAACTCGCTAATCGTTTACGAGATTGCTAGAGATTCCTGCTTGATTGAATTTCATCCTTACGGCTTCCTTTCACAGTGAAGAATCAAAAGAACGTGATAGTGAGGAGAGGATAAATATTGTTTGCAGTATGTACACTAATAAATGAGATTACAGACACAATAGGTCGAGGAGGGGGGTATAAAAGCAATGGGATGCGATACGCCGTCAAAAAGATCATATATCCCAGTATCCCCATAGAAATACAAGTTCTATTCCAGAACGAGAGTCAGAAACCGACAACCAACAAACAAAATAAAAGAAAACAAACTCACCCAAAAAGAAATTCGAAAACAATATCGCAAAAACAACAACTACAACAGGAGGTATATCCGAGGAGCGGCATCCATCATCGATCTGTATAGTACATCATGAGAACATCCTCTTCGCCGCGCCAGGCCTTCCGCCATCGTCATCCGCATCTCGATAGCGTTTATTGTTGTTGGCGGTGGTGGACGTGGTGCCTCTATTAAGCGTCGGCCGATTCCAGGTCGATATACTCTCCCTTCTCCCCGTTCCCTGCAAGAAATACACATCGATCGACGGTTTCTTCAACGCCTTCTTTCTTCTATTGACATTCGTGTTTCCAATCATCGGACTGGAAGGGTTCGATTGCACAAGCGACTCGATCGTGATCGTCGTCGTACTTCCCCCAGGTGAAGTGCCCACGACGTCGTACTTACAGTTTCAAGCTCGGGTTTGCCGCGCCATTTTGCCATGGCCTCACAAAACCGAACGGCGGCGCGTTCGACGGGTTCAGCTGGATATTGCCATGCATAAAATCAACATAAATATGTAAGAAAAGATAATAGATAATAACATACCCTTTTCCTTCCACGAGAATAGGCATTTCTCAGGATCGAACGACGAGAAGTCCTCATCTTCGTTCTCTTCCTCCTTCTCGTCTCCCTGTTCCTGTTCCGGATCTCGTTCTCTTCGCTTCCCGCGACCAACACCCTCACCCCCACTCACCCCCAGAGTCTCAGACCAACAAGGAGCAGGCACTGCCACAGCCTGAAGCTGAACCCTTGTCCACCCTGCTGTGAGATACCCATCTAGCAGCGCGGCGTGAGCCTGGGCTTGTGTTGGTACAGAAGCTCTCGCCAGCGATGGTGAAGCTGGGATATTGGTTCGCTGCGATGGAAAACCCAGCAAGTCTTGCCGAACATTACAAAGGCGAAATCCAGAACCTGGTGTGCCAATCGATACCACCATAGATGATTTCATTCAGTATTCTTATCCTGTAATGAGAACGAACTAAGGGGTAAGTTCACCCTTTTTTCACCCTTCGCGCAAATGAAATAACTCACTATCCTCCGAGAAACACAGGATCACACTGTTGAAACGTTCTTGACACTCCACCTGAACTCTGATATCTTGGATTTCAAACTGGGATTCAACTTGGATTTTTGAATGACGTGGCACACCTATATCTCTCCTTTACTGGAAGCTCCGTGGGGCTTGAAACCGTCGACTGAATCCGCAATGCGGCTCTCTTATTGATGTTATTCTTGCGCCGTCGACGCCTGTTATCAACCCCATTGGTACTGATGACTCTTGGGTGTATAGATAATTACTATGTAAAATATTGACTTTTGAAAGTTTGAACGTCGAAGTGGGGTGTCTCGTGTATACGTTTTGTTCTGAAGGTACCGTTTTCTAGGCAAAAAGTGAATAAGTGGTTCAATAATATCGTTCAATTGGAGGAACGAGACGAGTGACGCACCTTTTCAGATTCTCGATCTTGTACACCAATAAACCCCGTTCCCGCCCCAGAGCCACTGGTTCTTACGCCCCTATGCGAGGAGTATTCATCTAAGGTCTTCCCACCACTGCTTCAGGGCGTTTTTTGGTGTCGATACAGCGTACAGTGGTCTCCAGAATGTCGAGAGTCACCGGTCACCGGGAAACTCGGAAGCAGGCCGCGGGGAGAAATTTTGTGAAAGCGCGGATTTCGAATGGGACTCCACTGTCCAGTAGGGGCACAACAGGTGCAACAAGCACAGTGACGACCCAGACAAGCACAAAGACCTATGTATCCGGTGACGAAGGAAGACAAAGAACAGGGAGACCGTCCGGATCACAATTCCCACATCCATTAGAGTTCGAACGGCAACTAGTAATCCGAACATTCCGATTGGTTGATGACTTTGAAATTGAAACTCCGTCTCCAAATCGAGACATCGGCAGGAGTGAGCGCTCGGCGTTCGAACTCAAAACTAGCATATTTAACAGCAAGCATTTTTTTTGTATCATCCCAGGAGGACCATGAGATGGGTGATAAATCAATAAGGACACACCAATCGCGGTACATGATGACTCGAATCGCCTTATCGCAATTCTCCGTTAATTTTCCAACGCGCTCATTTAGCACAGATCGATGGATGAGGAATGGCCGCTCGGACACCCAGGCGGACTGTAACACGAGAACAAGGCCGCTCATAAAGGACCTCGAGGCTTGTTTATCTGTCCATTTATTGCTCCATTTAGAGTTCAATAGAGCCATATATTGAGTCCGAGTCACTACTGGTAGTCACTGGTGTGCGCATTCCGCCCATAATTATGATAAACGTTCACAAACCTCGAGGTATAACTATCATGATTCATCAACATAGAGCTGCCATCTGACCAAAAGGGAAGTCATCTTACATGTGCTTCAAACGAGCAAGGAAGAGTGACTAGATATGTTCTAACTTCTCTGGAAGGCTCGTTCTGGAATGATACCATCATCGCTCATGATGGCACACAACTGACCTGTCAACGGCACACAACATCCCAATTGCATCAAATTTTTCTCTTGCACTACTCAGTGGCACAGATAATCAAGCAAACCTGAAGGTATCAGCTTGAATCTCTGCCTGCAACTCTGAAATCTGAGTCACAGGAGCTCTTACCGGGCTGGGCGCTTATGTACATTCTGTCTATGCGGGATCGTAACACGGCGCACACCACCGAACAAAAATACTCAAGCCTCGAGGCATCTCGCACACACCTCTAATGGGTCCATTCTTACATCACTCTCGATAGTAATAGGAAAATCATGTTGTATCTCAGCTTGAGGTCTGTCCGTAGCTCCTTAGTCGCTGGATTAAGGAAGGATTCAGGGGCCGCGGTGGGAGGGTGTGCAATTTATGACACAAAAATGGCAAGTAATTATTACCGGGAAATTGGAGTATCGGTTGAATATCACGTACGCATCTTATCTATATCAGTCTGCAAATTCCTCTTGCAGAAGGTCTGGTCTAATAGACCGAAATGAATGTTCAGTAAATCCTTGGGCAAGCTCATACATCATATAAAATTGTGGAATCGATGGTTCTGCTCCCCAGAATCACTGTCTCATTCACCATGTTTGAGTGCCCAAGTCCCATTACCGTCTCCAGCACGCTTGAAGACCTGGTTTCTTTCTGGATTGACCTACTTCAATCACCGGCGGCCAGCGACGGTCCCTCCCCCTTGCTGGCGTCATCATCGTTGACCTCCTGGTTGTCGTCTGAGCTATGGTCTTCGTCGATTGATACCTCACTCCCTTCCTTCTCCCTCCCATCAACTGGATCTGAGTCGTCAGCGCATTATAAACCCCTTGACATTTCGATCCATAATACGGATGAAGAATACCCCAACAATGCTCCTCTGGTACGTGTCTGCGCTGTCATAAACTCATAAGCTGACAATTCAATTATCACTCAGACTGATGAGGAGGAGCAGATGTTGTTTGATAGGATGCTGGAAGAATGGACGGTGCGAATCCATTGTTGATTTTCTGGCAATAAACGCACGTTGAACTATTTGCGCAGTTCTTGGCGCCCTCGCCGTCTCGTTCAAAAGAATCGTCAGAACGGAGGCCTTCTCCGCCTCCGGAGCCTAGTCATCTCGCTCCGAAGTTGTCACCATCGCCTGGGCTCCAAAATTGGTTTCCAGCCCCCGCACAAATTTGTGTGGCACCGATCGACCTGAGGGTACCAGGAGAAATGCCAGTGAAGGAGAAGAGAAAACGCGAGGGAGAAGAGCATTTGCTTCGGCGACCCCAAAAAAGGCTCAAAGTAGATCATTCTTCATCACTTTAAATGTCGTGCAACTTGACACTCACATTTTGAACAACAATTATAGATCGAACCGGTCGATGAAGTTGTCCAGAGCAATGGTTATGGAGGGTGCGGGGAGTCTGTCTCCGGGTATTGTATACCAATTCCTACCAATCCATTCCAAATCCAAATCAAGAAGGAGGAGGAGGAGGAAATTGCACTTGCTTTCAACGATGATCAAATTTTGATTTCGACCCCACAAACAACGGCAAAAGCCAAATCTCCCCTTCCCTGTCAAAATTCGGCGCCGCCTACGTGGACAAACATGAAAAACAGTGTATGTGGCTCCCGTCAACATACCTGGACTCTGACCTTGACTACGTTTCTGTTTATAGGAATCAGTGTCGTCGTCTTCGTCTCAGGGCGTAAATGACCATACCTCTCGAAAGGCTGTCGAGATCCTCGACGGAAGTTTAATATTTGTGGAAGAGGCTGAGAATTTGTTGAGGCTCGGCACAGCAGGACCGTGTGTTCTGTGTTCGACACGAAGGAATCACGGCGGGGATGATTTGATAGAGCCTAGGGAACGCACTCGAGACCAGATGATCGGTACGTACCTTTACATCGCATTTCACAATATTTTCACCACAATTACCGCCCTTCAGCCCATCTTATTCGCGATCACAGACTGAAGTACCAACATGGGTGTTTGGCTTGCCTCTACTGGTCAAAACATTCCGATATGGCACGGCACAAGAGAACCGAGCGCTGTAGGAACAAACACGAGAGACTTGGGATACCAGTACCGGAGGTGGCGCCATTGAAGCCTAGAAAACCCAAACTGAACGGGAAGATAGAAAGCGAGCAAAAGACTCGAGGTAATCGTAGAAAAAAGTAGCCTCAAGTCTGCTTTGTTCTTTGCTCTCAATTTTTCTCCTCGCTTTGTCTTTTATACCCCTCCATTTTGATACCTTGTGACCGCAACACCATCATCTCTATCTAAACCTGCCGCCTTCGCCGTTTTTGTACTACTTATTGTCTTTGAGCTAGATTGATTTTTATTTGCCCACATTACATGACTTTTCACTAGAAAATTTGATCCTCATTGATCAGTCACCTTGAGCCGTTGCTTGTGGCATCGTCTTCGTTAATTTTTTTTTTGACTGACTCGGATCGTTGAAACTTGATCAACGCATCCACAACATCATTGTTGTAAATGTAGCCAGGAGCACTCGGGGGACGTCACTGTTTCATGAAAAAGGTTTGTTCCGAGTTGTCCTTCTCGATGTATGTATATCATTGTTTCGTATATGGCTTTCTCTGCCTCAAATTAAGATGCTGCTGAATTCCGCTCGGTGAGCCCAGTTGACCTGAGTCGATGTTGACGTTGAAACTTGAGCGCTCAGCGAAGCCAAGCAAGCCGCGTTTTCGAACTCCGTTGTCGGGAACTTGCGGAGCTGAATTTCGCATTTGTGTTCTGTTTCTTCCTGGTTTCAACTTTCTTCTCTGTTTCTTCTTGGTTTCTTCTCTGTTTCTCATAAATTTTCTTTCAGAAAATCTTGATGTTTCCTCTTTTTCTTCTTCTTTGGCAAGCTCCATGTGCGCATCTGCTTTTGCGTCCCTCAAATCCGTGGATGGTCGGTGTACGTACAAAATTGCACATGATTTGATTCCATCAAAAGAGAGTTGGGGTGTGAATTTGAAATTTCGGAACGCTGGGGCCTTCGTCTTGTCTTCTCCGCTGCCTGCCTCTGACGATTACATTCATACAGGCATCGCCGGCATTGCATTGAG
>JAIFHD010002832.1:0-10959 GCA_019721455.1 Psilocybe mexicana
GTTTTTTTAATAAATTGACACTTACGTTTCGGTCTTTTTGGTCTAAGAGTAATATGCCTTTCAGGCGATTGACCATTTTGAACTTACCGTCCTTGCATGGATATACTGTGAATGCTATGGATAGCTCGACGATGTCTCCAACTCTTATGGTAGCGGGATCTAAGGATTTATACCTGTGTTTTGTGAGTATTTCTGTTTGTTCTGAAGATCGATGTTGGATGACGCACTCTATCTCTCCACCAGACCTTTCAATTCTTGTCGGAATTCCTAAAATAGCCTTTGAAGGGCTCAAGACGTCTCAATGCCGGGCCTTCCTTTTAAGGACTTACAAGAGGAGAGTCCAGCCTCATGAGGAGCCGCTCCCTTGGAAGGCCGAGCCCGGTTTAGAAGGAGGCCGGCTTGTAAGGCCTTGTAAGGCCGACGGCTTGTGAGGTCTTAGAATCCGGCACCACGGCTTGGAAGGAAGGGGTACGTGTTAAGGTAAAAGAGGACTTAGAAGCGATTACATCCTATTACAAGGCCTTTAGAGACTACAAACGTTGTTACTTTATATCAGTTCAATTTACTTACCCATTGATTTGACTACATATTACTACTGACTCTGATTCAATTACTTACTGACTCTGATGCGCTTACTGACTAGTCTTACTTACTGACTCTGATACGATTACTGACTAGACTACTGACTATACTGCGTACTTACTTACCAAGTCTGATACAATTACTGACTACGACTACTGACTGTGTATACAACTAAAGTGGGACTACAAACGGTATCGAAGGCTACATAACGAATATTCAATAAAGTGCCTTGGGAGGGAATCGAACGCGCGACCTAGTGCTTACAAACCTACCTTACAAGCTCACGCATAGTTACCGCTTCGCCACACAGGCTATATTAACACTAGAACGTAACCTGAATATATAGCCCCACTCTGCCGAACTGATAAAGTCTTATGGAAAAGGGTATGCAGGAGCGCGCCGCATTCGAGATGTGAGGGCTCTTTAACCGTCGTTACTTGGGTTGTTTCTATTTCTCCCTCAGGCCATGAATATAGATCAAATGTGTGATATTTTTTGTACCTAAGGCAATTCAGATGTGATGTACGAAAAAAAGGAGTGTGAATAGAGTTGGCCGACGTCGTGATAATAATTACTGATACAAGAAACAAAAGGGCGTCGAGTCTCGAAAGGAATGTAATGAGTTGGCCCGTCGTGATAACTTCGTTAGAGGACACAGAATGGAGAGATGGAATTTAAAGCTAAAGGAATGTGTAAAAGATGAATGTCGAGATTGAAATCCATGTGATGATGAAAGAGAAAATGTCCGAGAGAAAGGAGTGTGTGATGCTTCGCAAAAAAAAACATATGCTGATGGCGACGATGATGAAAAATGTACGAGTTTGATCTATCCGCTGGTAAATTAGGTGCGAGGGCTTCGTCGAGTCTGCCTTGCCGGAACTATAGTCTTGTCAGCCTGCAGCGCCGCAGCGGCAGCCTTAGACCTGCCCTGGGAGGCCTTCTTCGGTTTGGCAGGGGCAGCTGCTACGTCAGGCTGCAGAGGCGCGGCCGGCGCGTTGGGCGGCGGAAGAGCCTGAGGATGCTCGGATCCAGATGCTGAGGGACTTTCTTGGATTATTGTCTTGTCGGCCTGCAGTGCGGCAGCTGCCCTGCCCTTAGGCTGTGGAGCCTTCTTCGGTTTGGCAGGGGCAGCTGCTGCTGCTACAGGCTGCACAGGCGCGGCCGGCGCGTTGGGAGGTGGAAAAGGATGTTCCGATGCTGAGGGACTTGCTCGGACGCCGGAGCCCGAAGGAATTTGACGACCGGAAATGAGATGTGAGGGAGCTTGGCCAGAGGAAATGGGGTGATTCAGATATGATTGTGCCGGCGGAATGTAGTACATCTCGTTGAGATTGTCCTCGGTATCCATCTGCTCCTCTTCCTCTTCAACGGGGGCAGTACGAGGCTGGCGATATTCAAAATTGTCACCCTCTTCTTCATCATCTGAATCCTTGGGTGCATCACCCGAGTCAGGTACATTCGGAGTATTAAGTGACGCCCGAGACATTCTCGCGACGACATTAGCAAGTGGATCATTGAGGAGAATTGTCGGTTGTACAGAAAGAGGTCCAGGCAGAGAGATTGTTTCGGTGTCGGCGTCGTCGCTCAATCCAAAAAGGTGTAAATCCCACCAGGCGAGGAGCGCCTTGGTGTTGGCATGTTGAATGATATACCGTACGTAAATGTCGAAACATTGGAGATATGGGCGCCTAGTGACGTTGCCGCGGAAATCATTGGAACTGCCGGCTGAGAAACTTGTGTCGTCGGAGAGGGAGTAAATGGCCTACGATGAATTAAATAGATACATTAGCTATTATTGAATGAATAGCAATAATAATACGTCGGACTCACCACAACGGCACACCATGCGATGAGACCAGGCGTTGTGCGATTCTGGCGCCCGTCAAGATGTTTGTAGGTGCTCGTGGATCGCAGACCATGTTCTATGGCTAGGATGCATCGACCAATCTAATAAGACGGAAATCAAAATGTTGAGAATCTTGAGATACGAATGAATGATTAGAAAACTTACTCGAATTAAGTCCATAACCATGAAGAGGCCGTGCACATTTTCCGGGTCCATGCCCTGGTAGAGCAGGGGTGGCAGAACAACAGACTCCTCGTCCAGATATTCGGTCGTCCAGCGGCCGGTCTCGTCGTCACGGACAGGTCGCAAGCCAAGCGCCTTCTGAATAACCCGGTAATTGCTGAGTGGTTTTTTCTCGGTGATACTGTCGGAGAAAACGGTTGTCGCCTCGATTTCGATGAAAATGCTGGCGCGCTGGCCCTTCACTTTGTTGAGCGAACTGGAGCGAGCTTCGGCGACGGCCTTGACGAACTAGTAGATGAAGTATTGAGTAAGATAATGATTCAGAGTCTATTAAAAAGAAGAAACCTACCGCGCTCGTTGTTTCATCAACTTTGTTCGCAATAAGTGAATGTAGATCCTCTGGGCAACACTCGTAGATCTCAGCGGTGAATCCTTGTTGGGTGTATCCAGGCGACGTAAACCGAACGCGGTCGGAGGACGTGAAGGTGGGCTTGGGCCCAAACATGTCGGCATTGGCAAAGAAACGGTAGAAGGCATGGTGATATCTGCCACATTTCTTGAACTTGTCCTGGAGGGCCTTCTCAGAACTGACGTCGATGTTTGTGCGCTTTCCGACAAGGCTCATGCGCAACTTGGCGTTGTCGGAAGTGAGCTCGAGGACTTTGCGCTCCAGGGCGTCAATGGTGGCCTGTCGATCTGCCAGCTTCTGAATTGATATTAGTATTAGGACATCGCAAAACTAGAAAAAAAAGATTAACTTACTTCCTGGAGATCGACGTACGTCGGGCGTCGAATGGAAAGTCCGGAGGCGGACTCCTCTCCATCGATTGAGCTGGGAACAACATCATTTAAGCGACGAGCACTGGCAGAAGACATTGAGAGAAGTGATGAGAGAATATTTCAGAAGAACAGAGGTAATGAGGCCTATGGATTGCAGAAGATGTGCCTAGGTTATATGTTAACTCGGATGCTTCCCCAAATCTCTTTCCACACTCAGTACGCACCGTAGACTGCCTTGTGGTTGATTCAATAGCGCCTGTCAATTTTTTCGGCTCATCAGTTGATTGCCGGAAAACACGCTTAAGCGCCTTGAGTTTTATCCTAGACGTAATATTTAAACCGCCTCATTAGAATGAAGAAATATAGAAGGGGATGGAAAGGTAACTCGTGCTGGACACAAGGTTGTGCGCTGAATTGATATGCCATCAACGAGGCCAAAGCACAATGCATGTTTCCCTTTGATTGAAAGCTACAGGAATATTACTCTACAGTCGAAGATTTTTACCGAGTTTTCTGACCTTGAAACGCCACCACATGTCCTGATCGGTTACATTCATGACAATAAAATCATTAGGGTCGTTTCCGTAGTCCTGTATGAGGAGGCAGCCTCGTTCAATGCACTGCACATCGACTAGAATCGACTCTTTACGCCTCCTTGCACGTACGCGTATGAACCGCAGATCCTTATCTCGCTTACGCGCGAGCGTTGAGCGTTCGTCAATCGCCCCGTCGAAGGGAAGTACATGTGCAAGGACATGTGTTATGTTGCCCCAATTGACGGTGAATACTGTGAGTAACTGTGCGATCACATATTCATTGTCGTTGGCTTTGATCAAAACCCAGTCATTTCGAGGTTGTCCATGGAATTTGGGACTAACCCGGACCAAATCACGCTGGATTGTCCAGTCAATCAACGACTGGTAATGGATCTTCAACAAGTGGTATAATGTGATCTAAGATTGGATAGTATTTGAATTATATTGAACAACTGTAACCGAGATGAACTCACTTTGGTTTCGCCTGTAAACCCTGTGATATTTTGTCTCAAACCTCGCATGAGGTATCCAGCAAGCTTTGTCCGAAATCTGTTGAATGCGGCGTCTGACTGGTGTTCATCTTGAAAAGCCTGCAGGGATATCTCTTTTGACGGAGAGGCGATTTCAACGAGATTTTCAGGCAGGCCGTCAAGGGGTACTGATCCAGTCAATAATTATATTAATGGCTGTTAGTCAAGTCTATGTAGCGAGGTTGAAAACAGCGCGACTGACCACGATTTACCGCAGCTGGTATGTCGTCCTCTTCCTCATTATGATCAGCTGCCAAAGCATTGACCTCGTCCAAAAAGTCGATTGCCATGCGGATGAGCATCGCAATAAGGTCCTGCTCGTTCAATTTCAGAATCTAAAAATAGAACTTGATAATTAAACGTCGATGATATGGGCGCTATCTGGGAAACGACTGACCTGAGGGGCGACGTTCTTGAAGTTGGTATGGAAGCGATACCAAATCTTAAGCAGTCCATGAGCCTTTTCATTTGGCTTTGTATTTGAGTTGCGTGTCGCTCCTTTCTCCAAGATATCTCGAACCATATGTAAGTGCGAGTGATTCTTGGGAAAGTTCCAGCTCTTCTCGGCATAGATATTAGTGTATTCCTAGTATTTTCGTGTCAGCAAGTTCAATAAAGGGAATACATAGACCATAGTATTTACCTCAAGTATTGTTGCGAAATTGACAAGCTCCGCACACAGGCCTTCAATAGTGGTGTCCGTATGAACCGTGAGTGAGGCATACATGTCAAGCTCAAGATAAGATCGCATGAGCTTCAAAAGACAGTATCCCCTGCCAGTCGTCTCTAAGTCGAGGACATTATGGGAGCAGAAGACGATTAGCTGGATAAACAAAATAGAGACTCAGGTGGGTTATGTGACAGGTCATCAAGCGCTCTGATGCTCACCTTTCCCATATCCTCGAATTTTGACCCATCGGAAAAGTCTGTCTTCATGACGAACAAAAAGTGATTCAGTCCGGACCAGCGTGGAACTAGATTGAATCTGATACCCCATATTACATTTTGTCAATGGGCTATTTATAAGACCGAACGAAATAGAACTCACTGGGCGTCTATGGTAGCTGCGTAGTCGCGGCCCATTCCTTTACCGTTGATGATGTCCTTGAATTGTCCCCAAAGGTGATCACCAAAAAGCCCTGAATGATATGCGTGTAGGCGATCCCATGAGATTGCACTGTATACATCAGTGCCGTTCATCATCCAGAAAACGTTCTTGGGAACAAATCAGAGTATGCCAAATAGACCAAGGGGTTACACACCTCAACATTGCGCAACCCAACTTCTTGCAAATAGTCATTTCGATCTGTCATATTTAACGCTTGCGACTCAGTGTAAATGGCCTCCATCTCTTCCGTAGTACGAAGTTTGTATGATTTTGTCAAGTCCCATTGTTCGTCCTTTGGAACGAGACAAACAGGACAAGGAAAGTTGCCCGTCGAGCCTCGAATCAAAGCCATAACGCATCTAGAAAAATCATCAATACAAATCTGAAAGTACTTGAGTCGACGTACTGTTCTTCATAGTCGGCAGATAGTATCAACACAAAAAAGAAAAACCACCGCAGGACTTCATCGGCACATTTGATGTGGTATCCAGTTAGTGCGTACTCTTGAATAAATAGCAGTATTTCGTAGAATCCTTTGTGCCATACAACCCGCTTGAAGTTCACATAAACCGTTTTCCCTGCTTTCCCAGCATCTTCATCTATCTATAATAAAACAAGGCATTCATCAGTAAGTAATGCGTCAGTGAGCGCACTTCAATTGAGAACTTACAATGGGAAGCCATCCAACGAGAATTCCTCCACCTACACCACTGCTATTCCTGATGTCACAAGGCAGATTTGCGCATCGAGCGATCACAGGATACGCCTTTGCAGTTCCAAACGATGAAAGACGGGTTTTATCGGCATAAAGAATAATACAGAAGGGCAGGGCGCCCTCAGGGAGACGGTCCTGGAATGGAGTATAATGGGCGCTTAATAATAGGATAAACTTTCGGTTGATTGATAGGTACTACCTGAATTTTCCACCATGCATTTGCGGTCCAAGGTTCTCCGATTATTGCCTCTGAATGACCATCCGTGTGGACTTTGACATGCCGCTCAGCGTTCCATCGAAACTTTGGAATGAGGAACGGGTCCAACAGGAGATCGCGACACCAATTCACAAGAGGGCGTACATATATCTCGTACGGTATTTTCTCCCCTTGATACGTAGCTTCGTATTCCTTCTTCACGAACTATCAGAACGGTTAGATAGACATTAGAGAGACTAATTGAATATGATAGCTTACCGCAGTTGCATGACAGGTTCGAGCTGCCGCCCACACCTTTTCTAACTCGCTTGCCTTGCGTAGTGTGAGCTGTTTGGGATCAGAGGCGCATTTCTCCAAAAGGGCGAATAATCGATTGATTTGACTTTTATTCATGTGTGTATCCAAGGCCAACTCTGCGACCTCAAAGTCCAAACGGGTACAGAATGGTGCCCATGGGTTGGGATCAATGTTAGGCTGTTTCGCATCAGAGGCCTTGGTGTTGTGGTAGGTTAAAGGACGATAGTCGCGCATTTGAATATGCTTTGGAGGTTTTTTGGAACTAGGATGGAATTGAATGGTTATGTGGTCGACATTTTGAAAGGCTTGGTCGTCTACTGGAGGTAAATTGATAGCGTTGAGGAACGCTTGGAGGATTGGTCCAGGGTGATCGTTGCCTGCACGATTTGAATCGACGGGTTCTGAATTAGCAGTATCTGAATCTGGCATATTATCTTCAGCAGCGTCCTCGAAACCGCTTGCCGCTGGACCATCCAAGTACTCGTTGTACACCAGCCGCGATGGAATGTCATCGGGCGTAACGATATCATTCGAATTGTCAGGATGTTGGCTAGGCCCAGCAGTGGGTATTGAGGCATTAGGCGCGATGGCGCGATTCACGGCCAGGCCTTGTTCGATTCCTATCAAAAACCGGGGTTATGCGTAAGAAGGACTACAATAAAATCTCGCAAATACCTTGGTTTTGAAGCACGGCTAAGGCTTCTTGAAGTGCCTCTCGTCCCTCTCTAGGCTGTGTCTTTTTCTGGCAAGCCTTTGTGTGTGTGCCAATTCCTTGGGCGCTAAACTCCTTGGAGCAGAACGTGCACTGGACTTTCTGAGTGCGGGGCGCCATGATGAACTGGGATGAAGGGAAATCAAAGTCAGTCGATAATGCTGCGTGTAAAAGCCTTTGAAATATCACTGATGGAATCTTATCGTCTTGCCATCTCCTCATGTGAAAGTCCTATTATAGCACATCTATTTCTAAACTAAGTCACGATTCAGAGTTCATGATCACTGTAACTAGAAATCAAAGGTTTTTATGTCAGTGTATGGCTACAATACGTCGAAGACCGATAGAACACTTACTTATATCTTACATTTCAAGCCCTGTCAATGTAGTAGTACCACATCAAAATCTCATATCCCCCAGCTAATATCCCACCACTTAGGCTGTTAATCGATAAACGCCCACTTCAAGCGAATATTGACGAAGCAGCAACCGCACATCCAATTCTGACAGGTCAATACATTGACATTATGGTGCTGTAGACAGGCACATCGATAACTTGACGGGATTAAATCCCATTGTCAAGTCAGTACATCCTGAAGCGCCACTTTCATCAATAATGACCCATCGTACAAGGAGGTTGGCCACCGCCTTTCCCAAACACCCATGCCCACTAATAAACGCCCGTTGAATGTCACTATTGCACTGAGGCAAATGTAGACAGGGAGGATATTAATGGAACCAATTCAGAACGGCAACCAAATGTAGTCTTTTGACTAACAGGTTAGTACATCTTGTACTATAGACAGGTACATCAATGACAGTGGATTCAATCCAAAGCCAGTACACCCTGAGGCACTATAGACAAGCTCATCAATAACCCATCGTCGGACAAGGGAAGTGGTCGCCGCCCTTTTTCAGATCTGAAGCGGGCCCCAAGCAATGACCCCACGTCTATCCCAGGTCAGTACATCTCGGTACTATAGACAGGCGCATCAATGACTTACGATTCAGATCGAATCGCAAGCCAGTATATCCTGAGGCTCTATAGCCAAGCTCATCAATGACCCAGGCCGAATAAACGGACAAGGAAAGTGATCACCGCCCTGGACATTCGCCAGAACTGAACATGCACCCCCAGCAATGACCCCACGTCTATCCCAGGTCAGTACATCTTGGTACTATAGACAGGCGCATCAATGACTTACGATTCAGATCGAATCGCAAGCCAGTATATCCTGAGGCTCTATAGCCAAGCTCATCAATGACCCAAGCCGTATAAACGGACAAGGAAAGTGGTCACCGCCAATCGCCCAATAAACGCCCATTCATTAAGAACGGGCGCTTCAATTATCCTAAGTCAGCAGAACTGACTAGTGATCAGACTAGTAATTAATTACCGGTCTGTACTAATCTTACTGACCGCTCACAACGAATGTAATGGCCAAGAACTTAATCTGACCTTCAGAAGGAACGTAGTAGTCATAGTATCAAGTCAGTCTACTGATCAGAAGCTTAGACTAGTAATCAATTACCAGCCTATACAAATCTTACCGACGTTCACAACGAATGTAGTAGTCAGTAAGTTAATCTGACCATTCAGAAGCAAACGTAGTAGTCAATGCAAGCCTATCTAATGGTTCGACGACTTCTTGTAGTTCTACTAAGTCAAATTGACCGTTTGAACGTAATGGGTTAATAATAGCCTGACTTGACTCAATGCAACGATCAATAGATCGCTACACTGACCGTTTAGACATTTGTAGTCCTACTAGGCTAATCATCTTAATCAAAAGACAACTAGCCGTTGGGACAAGAAGTACTAGTCATACTAAGCTAACCAACCAATACAAGTCAGTTTACCGTTCTGATGTTCCCTCCCTATGGGTGGAAAAGGCAGTTGTTTGGTCGTGTTGTGCCCAGATTTCCCGAGGCGTGCAGATGAGTGGCACTATATCGCGTTCGAAATTTTTAAAACACAAACATCACTTTCTCGGCACAAATTTTATATCACTGGATAGGTCTCAATGAGGAGAGTACGAATCTATGTTTCTTTTTTTTTTTGGATGCCGTCCTTATGTTGATATTTGCGAAACAAACATTTTTGACAGCCAAATCTCCCTGAAATCAGCACAAATTTTACATCCACTTATATCTACAGATAGGTCTCAACGAGTAGCATTCAAATCAGAAAAAAAAAATTTATTTGAATGTGTATCCACAGAGGTATTCAACGAACAAGCTCCCTGGCGTGCTGGTTCTAATTCAAACTCCGGCAGCACTGCCACCTCCCTCCTCTCAAGCCAACCGCGTCGTCATAAGGGACCCCGACGTCCTTTCAAGGGTAAGTCCAGGGTCCTGTAAGGCCATTTTCGGCCTTGACAGGGCACTTTCTCACAAGGCACTTTTCAGATTTCCGACACTAATCGCATATCTGACGGTATTCTCTTCACTGTGAAAATATCTGTCTCCTTCCATAGACTGTAGTACACCAAAGGGGTCGACGAAAGGGCCGTATGGGGTGGCGGGTGACATATGGTTGTCGTGCTGTCGGTTGAAATATCTCGCACTGGCTTCGATAGCCATCCCCTTGTCATAAACCACAGGATCCATGTACTGTAACACTCCATCAGGAAGCTTGTTGGAAAATATCAGATATATGAGATCAAGCTTTTCTAAAGCGCTAGCGAACGCTGCAGTTCCTAAGCCTGTGATCGACACAGATTGCTTCAGGTATGGCCTCTGTTTCAACATGACAGAGCGGTTGCTTGTATATGAAGTATTGTTAATGTGGTTATCCTTGCTGTAGTAAACAAATGGTACTCACGCAGGTCTGGATATGGGAGGCAACATCTTGCTGAATACCACGCCTTGCACGCGCAGCACGGCTTCCTCCATCATACCGTTCTCTCCACTCTCAGTCAGTTTCCAGCACTTGACAGGTTCACTGAACTGGCAGGCTTCTAGCCTGTCAATCTTTTTTGTTTCGTTGAGTACATCTTGTATATTCAATATGATTTTTTGGCACGAACCTTGATGTCGGCCAACTGTTGCGTCTCCTCTGTCGATTCTTGAATAGAGGCTCTGTCTGTTACAACTTGGTCGAGCGTTGCAGCTATCATGAATATATTTTTATTAATACTAGTGATTCTCTTTGCTATAACATAGCG
The DNA here is from genome assembly GCA_019721455.1 of Psilocybe mexicana. Classification (NCBI taxonomy): domain Eukaryota; kingdom Fungi; phylum Basidiomycota; class Agaricomycetes; order Agaricales; family Agrocybaceae; genus Psilocybe; species Psilocybe mexicana. The sequence continues at coordinate 10,674 of JAIFHD010002832.1, forward strand.
CTTGCATACCTGCACTGATTTTGTCGTAGTGAAGGTCCATGGCGTTCCAGATATGGATATGAAAGTGGACTGTGTCAACTCTCTCTTTCCACGTGATACAATCCTTCTACAACGTTCTCTTGCCTTCTATTCCCGTGTTATGTGGACTTGGACATGCTTGCCCTAAAGAACTATTTTTATAAATACCGCGTTCTCATGTCAAGCCCATATAACACAGGAATAGAAGGCAAGAGAACGTTGTAGAAGGATTGTATCACGTGAAAAGAGAGTGTTGACACAGTCCACT
>JAIFHD010002853.1:0-12105 GCA_019721455.1 Psilocybe mexicana
TCCGTAATATCTTTCCTTTCTCTTCGCTTCAAATTCCTCATTCTCCTCAACATCGTCTCTTTCATTCGCCTCATCTCAAAAAAAAAAAAAAAAAAAAAAAAAAAACATATCTAATAGCCCTTCCGAATGTAGAATTTGTAACATCAATAAATCAGGACCCAGACGCGCCATTGGAGCTGTCGGCTTGTCCTCATTCTCGCTATTTCAAAATCATCAGCGCTTCCTCCCTCATAAACATTGGTTGTGATTAAAGGTTACTTTACTTCAGACCAATGTGAAATGTTGGGCCTTTCTGCGCGACACTATTACTCAGTTATCCACACAGGTATAGAGTAATCTCCATGGAATTCAGCCTTATCGAAAAAGGCCGCCAAATTCTACTCTATTTTTAGTAGTAGTGATGTCAGGCAAGATCAAACATCTTGTCTTACATCCTATTACTTCTAAACCACCACCGTCGCGCAGAAACCAAACTTCAGTTTTGCTTAAAAACCCTCCCTCCACTCCCATATGTGCATAAGTGTTACCTGGCGCTTGTGGAATCGGATAAACGGCCCGGAGACCCGGTTCGATCTTTGCGATTTGTTTGCACACCAAAACCTTGACGCGTACTACGCTTTGAGCAAGACTCCCTCAAAGACAGCACTCCTCAGGCCTCAGGCCTCATCGACATCCATGAATGCAAACCCTGGCATCAACGATCCCCTCTCGAAGCACGCAAACTCAGGAGAAAAGAGAAAGTGAGTACATATTTTTTGCTTCTACTCGAAGACGTACCCTTTGAATCTCACTTCTTTCTTGAATGTTAGACGAGATGGCGAACAAGTACAACCTCCTGCAGAAAATGCTGGGCTAACGGGATCAGTGACACGCCAGCGCATTGTCGAGATCTTGTCTAACACTGCGAATGGATGTCTTTCTGAGCTCGGATACTATCCTGGAATGGCAGGCAAATTGAAGGAGTTAGAAGCGCAAAACTTGAAATGGCGGGATGAAAACGTGAAACTCTACCAAGATAACCAACGGCTGACCCAGATGATACAAAATCTAAATGCTAACGTTGCTCTATCTGGGATACCCGAATCAGACAAGGTTGCACAACTGCTTCATTTGCAAAACGAATTCAGAAAGTTGCAGGCGGAGAACGAACATATTCGAAAACTATTGCAGAGTCTCCCTCAGGAACATGATAATCTAATCGCAAAATACAATCGTCTCGTACATGCTCACCAGGCCATAATTCAAGAGAATCACCATCTCAAAAACCACATTCATGGGCTTACAGGACAGCAATATCTACCTCCACAGCATCCCCAGCAAATCAGCCATCCTCAAATTTCTACCAACCCCAATGTTTTACTCCAGCGCGTAGACCAACATCCTCAGCTCCAAGCTCAAGTACAACATGCTCCATCGTCTCGGCCCTCATCAGCTCAATCACAGCGTCGGGGTTTGACTCAGGTTCTACAACACGAACTGACACAAACCCAGTTTGCAGTTGCTCAGCATACTCAACTTCCTCATTCAAACCCATCCTCTCGAAGAACGTCATTGAATTTCGTTAGTGAGTAGACTTCGAAACTTTCAAGTTCGCACTCTCATCCTTTTCTGTTAGGTCCTACAATCCAGTCACCTCAAGTATGTTGTGCTCATTTTCACGTTCATTGAGTATCACTAATCTTCTCGAAAGGTCCCTTCTCAACCATTCATACCCACATTTCCAACAAATGCTGGACCACAGGTTCGTACATCATGAATTCCCCACCAATAATTAGTTCTGACATCAATATGTATAGATTCAACAGCATCTTACCGATGCTAGCGCACAACAGGTGTTACCTTTAGGGACCAACCTCCATCACAACATGAGGCGCGCATCTGCGCCGAACACACCGGTTCTAAATGGAAACCCCTACCCTTTCCATCTCGCTCCCTCGTCAAGAATTGAATCCATACCCGTCGACCCGGCCTCAGTACGACCAGCTGGCCCAAGTCAGGCCTCTCAAGTTTTGCCTTCATCGCTTTCTACATCAATTCTACCTGGAAATCCGATCTTTGGACCAACGCCCTCTGCGAATTCTCCCCAGAATAATCCGACTCCTCAAATCCAACAAAAAGATGTGGAACCGACACTTGCAACGACAGTCTCTCCTCAGGATATATATATCAACCCCTCGACGGCGATGCAACCTCCACCCTCCTCTCTTGTATCGCCACAACCTTTTTCAACTCAGAATGTCCCTCCACAAACGGTTCCTCAAGCGAATGCTATGTTTGTTTCCTCTTCCCCGGCCTCCACTGCTTTTCCACAATCAGAAACGTCTATGCCTTCTCATTTGTCCACAACCCCCGAAAGCGCTCCCAAAAACGGGGACATTGATACATCTACAACTGATCGACCAAGGCTGGACGGAACTACCACGCAGTCAGACAATGTTACCGGCCCTCAGGATACACCCATATCCGCAGAGGCGAGCGCGATGCACGTTGATGAAGCAGACGAAGAGGATGATGATGATGAAGAAGAAGAAGAAGAGGTGGAACTTGGTCCTGACGGACTCAGACTGGTCAAAGATTGTCTAGTTCATATCTTTGGTTCTCCTGTCGAGGGCCGAGTGACCTGCAAACTTTGCGAGTGAGTTTCCCCTGTTTCTTTCTTTTGATTGTACTCAAAGTTCTTTGAATATAGACACAGGTTCAAGAGTGGATTCCTGGATAAACCACCTTCCCCATTTATCGACGCGACTGATAGCGAACTTGAAAAACATTGCATCGAAGAGCACCAAAAACCCTGGGAGGCGCTCCGCAAACCCTGAAGTTGATGTTATCGTATGTTCGTATAAAAATTAATATACCTTATTCTTGCACCTTGCACACCCATTTCTACCTCATTCATGTCATTCTCCCGTTGAGCCCAACCCATTGATCGTCACTCTTTGCATTGTAAATAATTTCTTTTTGTAGCCCGTTCTCATTACTTCCCTCCGTTTTAGTTACGCCCATCAGCCTCCAACACATGTAGTATATCGTTGTTCATCTTGTTTAAAATATGCCTGACTAATATCTATCCCTTTCTAATGAACCACGACATCCCTGGCAAACCAGTTGAAGTTTTACCGGGCCCCATTTTGTTGGACGGACTACTCCAGTCATTCCTTCTTGGGACAATCGTCAATCAAGCCTTCAAATACGTTCTGGATTACCGCGATGATTCCTGGAGAAAGCGGGCTTTCGTCATTAGTATGATTGGGTTGTCAATGTGAGTCAATTTTATTCATTGGAATTGGAAAAGACGTGACTCATTCTTCGCCTGGTCTACATAGTCTGCAGACGATACTGGAGGATTACAAAGCATGGAGAACACTCATATTGGATCGGCGATGGGTGTGTCGTCATTGCCAGAACATATTCAGGACCAATTTCAAACTAATTTATGAGTCAGTCAACGAGCGTCATCGAGTGGTCGGATTTATTTCTCAATGGCTGCATCTGTTGGTTGTGCGAAGGTTTCTACATCAGGAGATGTTGGAAGGTTTGTTGCTTTCCCAAAGTGCTGTTATTTTGAATATTAACTTGCATCCTAGATGATGGGGAAGAAAACATGGGTGATCGCACCTTTGACCATCCTTTCCATCTTCATTATGGCTGCGAATTTTTATCTGGTAAATTAGTTCCAGATGACTTCAATTATCGGTGGTGAAATTTGAAAACTATATTTTAGGCCGTGGCAATGGGAATCGCATTTCGCTCTTTGGAAGGAACGGACGACGTAGGGCCAGCTCCTTGGTATTCGAACCTTAAGCTGATGACTCCCGATGGTCTTGTTAGACTTTGACCACAAGCCGTTTCTTATTACCTTCGGTAAGACGTCAAACTTCCCTCACAAAGATAAAACCACACCTAACTTACACCCATGACAGTCAATAGTCGCGTTTTCTTTTTGGATCTTCGGGTCTCTGGGTAAAGTCCCATCTTGCATTTTGATGTTCACACAATTATTCATCTTCAACAAGTTCTCGAGATGGCGGTTTCGGTATTATGTACTTACAGGCACTCATTTCATGCCAGTGATATCTGACACGAACTCGACAGTAATGGTGTCACTTTGGCACTCTAGAACAGGCCTGCGGGAAGTCGATAAAACCGTCATGAAAATCATCCACATTACATGGGAATCCGCGATTCTTCCATCCATATGCATGGTAATCGCTGTAGGACTCTACCACGCCAAACCTGTAGGTCGTCTTATCGAATACCCGCTTATTCCAGACCAATCTAACTTCAATATGTCCCAGAGAATGGACGACCACCTTGTGCTGTTCTTTGTTCTGTTGACCGGAAAATTCTACACGTTCGGAATGTTGCGTACACTCAACTCTCGAGCAAAACTGCGTTCGGATATCCAATGTCAAGCACAGGAATTGGGGCGAACGTCATTGTCCGACTGGAATTGGGACCAAGCGACGCTACATCCACCAGAAGGAAGGAAAGAATCTGGTGCATCGATTTCGGAGGTAAGACTGCTGTAAATTATGACTTTCATACATTAACCATGAGGCATAGCTCCCCATTTCTTCCGGGACGAACTCAAACCAAATAGGAGGAAGTCCTATTAGCCGCCCTCATTCGCACGAAAATCTTGACTCTGAGCTTCCCTTTGCGTCGAGCATTCAACTAAGCACGCCCTGTATGGAGGCGCAGGACACAGGCAGATTTCGCCATAGAATTTGTTCATGATAACGCGTCATTTGAAAAGCATCATAGTTGATAGACTGCCGTATTTATTTCTAGAATTAGATGTTTGGTTGTGGTAAAAGACCTTGCACCAAATATTGATTTGAACTTTCAAGGGGTTGGAGTGTATTGAAAGCCATCAGGGCTCGATAGCGGCCGCTAAGTTGGTTAAGAGGTCTTCCAAGCGTCTTGCTTCATGACGAATCAGCGTAGTGTTCTTCTCATAAGTAATAGCCTCTGCGAGAGCAGGGAAGGTAGTAGCACCATATCCTAGGTCGGAGATGAGAAATGCGTGGAGATAAAGTATCTGTAAACAAACTTACCCAACCATTTACCTGGCGCGACGCCAAGATGTTTATACCATTCTCTTTCCTTGATTCCATCTTCTGAGATGAAACCACGCTCGAATGCCTTTAGCTGGGCATTGGCTTTCGCAACTCGTTTCGCTGCTTTGATAAAATCTCGGATAGGGAAAGGGAAGTTTGGCCATATCTGTTCACCGAGGGCGCTCTCTAATTCTAGAGACAGGTTGCCGACATCGGTTGCATATTTCAGATACTCCTCCCAGGAATCGGCACTATGGAGGCTCAGGAGTTGGAGTTCTGCATCGGTTGGGGGAGCCACACCAAAGACATTCTTGACCCAATCCGCGACACGGCGTGCCAATCCATCTCGCCGTTTGCCGCATCTGGCTCCACGACGACCAGGGAAGGGCATTCTTTTGAGAAGGCGCTTGAAATCTTCCTCTGCTGCAGACTTCTCCTCGTCGAGCTTGAAACTGCTTTCCTGAACTCGGTGGATGGATTTTCGCAGGGAAGAAAAGTCGACGTTCTGAGATTCTGTTCCCAAGACAGGCAAGAACGTTTCTACTCTGGAAAGAGCTTCAGTAGTCGATTAGACAAAAAGAAACTGATCACTCACTCTGCCAGGTAGTCCTCAAGTTCGAGGGCGTATTGAGTGGTATTAAGGGGAAGGACAATCGCATCTATAAATCTTAAACCAAGGAGCCCTAGATATTTTGCAATTGCGACCTAATGTCTATCAGATCCAAATCCTTACGAAATATTGAAGAACACAACATACGTGACGATGGAAACCAGGATCACCATATCTTTCTTGCCATGATTGTGAGTCATAGATTGAATGATAATGGTAAACTGCATCCGTAGGGGTTAACGCAAAGCTTTGATCGGAGCTAGCGACACCCAGCCGCTGCAAAAAGACAGTAAAGTCGCTGCCACTTCCGAGAGGTCTAACAAAGGTTTCAGAAGCCATCCTCGACTCTTTCTCAAGAGTATAGAGCTGAAGGTAGTCGGGGTCAATGGTTGCGTTCGTATTTTGCGAATCGTAAGGTCCATCATCAAGGAGGGCATCCCAGAGTGTTTTTGATCCAATGGTCGGATGTGGTATGTCCCTGGCGGTCTTCTGGATGACATGTGCGAGAGATGGTGACCCAGTGACATCGAATCGAGAACCGGAGACGGAGACATCGACATTGAGATAGGCAACTACGTGATCGGAAACCCAAGATGCGAAGTCTTCACCCCATTCTGTGCTACCAATGAGCCCATACTAGAGAAACATAAACATAGGAGGTTAGAGTGTTGGTTTTTGGATTGGATAGTTCTATATACCTCTTCAGCGTCCCAACTGGCTATGACAACTTTTTTTTGAAGGTCAATATGGGTGGACACGAACAAGCGTAAACAAAGTCAAGTACCTGTTCTCAGAGGCTTCCACCCTTTTCGCAACAAAGCACCATATCCACGGATAATTTCATGGAGGGAAACAGTTCCACTGGTAGGGTCAGCTGCGCCCATCACCCAAGCTTTGGATAATCGTTAGTATCACGATGGCGAAGAAAGAAAGAAAAATATCGTCACCATCACGGTGGCACCCAATTATTACGACCTCGTTCTTGATATGGCCTGGAATGGATGCCATCACATTCCAGATGGGTGTGACTTTCGTGTCAACTAAGTAGTAGGGTATGAGGTACGGTAGAGCAAAATATAGTTAATGATACATACCATGATTGACCAGCCGGACTGAATGTTGACTTGCTTTCCCACTCAGTACCTTTTTACCGTCTGCATTATGAGAATATAAGGTGCCAATTTCGGCAAGCAATCTTTGTGCATTCTGCCAGGAGATAGGCAAGCTGGGGATCTTGGGGATATTTGATGCTTCACTCCTGTCTGCGTCTGGATAAGCAGGATAGCCTGGCGTAGTGGGGTCTCCAGGGTATGTCGAGAGATACTGAACACTTCCCCGTTGAATGGACGATGGATTGCGAGCAGGTCCGGCTGGGTATGGAGGGTAGTCATTTTTTGTTGTTACAAAACCGTCGTCGCGCGGGTCTGAATAAATTAGAACACCAGCGGCCCCCAACTCTTGAGCACCCTTAATCTGTAAAAAGTACTTCATGAAAATCTACACTAAGCTATGACACGAAGCACTGACCTTGAGACCTCTGAAGTTGGCTCCATAACGAGTGATGACAATCTTGCCAGTGAAATTCGTTCCTTGGGCGACAAGCTCATCATAATCCTGGGAGTGATTTAAGAAGCTACACCAAAAGAACTTGGTTTCGAACATACCTCTTTTCTGCCATAGTCAGCATAAATTAGCTGTCCTGTAACGTCACCATCACAACTCAGGCCGTGCCATGGAGGGATGACATCTTTGTATTTATGCGCGTCTTCGTCACGAGGGTCACCATCCTCCACGAGGTCCGCAGTCCAGATGGATGCGCCTTGTGCGTCCAAGATCTCCAAGCTTTGTTCTGTTCCGGTGTTCAAGACCGGATAATATGTATCAATCCACGCATTTGGATGATTTGAAGCTTGCGCAGTTGTAAGGAGGAGAGTAGCATTCCGAGACGCGTCACTACCAGCATCATACACAGGGAGAGAGCTGGCCCTCTTGATTCCGAATTCGTCCTGAAAGAGGTGAAGAATAGTCTTCGCGTCCAATAGGTCCTCAGAGCTCCCCGCAAGATGAGGATGGGTTGCATATGCACGGGATGCTTCTAAGGCGCTTTCTTCGTTAGGGATTGAGCTGGAAGTGGGTCGTGAGCATGTTATTTTCGGAGAACGTAAGGGAGACCCAACAGAAACAACTCCTCTCGCTGCTGAGGGGAGAGACGATGGTGTGGTGGGAAATTATGCTGTGACCAAAAGTTCCATGAAGCAGGTTTGCGAGCAACTCCAGAAATGAGGCAGAAAAGTGCAAGAAAGACGACCGAACGCCCAACAACTTTAGCCAGTAGACCCCGAGGCTTCCTGGTCTTTGTGAATGAAGTCTCCTTATGTTCGGGAGAGGCGCTGGGATCCTCGAAGGGTGCTTGGTGCTTTTCGATATCCATAGAGATTATGGTTGTGTAGAGGAAGCCGACTCTTTTTATAACGATTAGGCAAATAATCACATTGACCGAGATGATGGTGAGAGCGTGTGCATGAATAGACAAATAGGGGCGATCGCATGTGTTGACCTGTCCGTGATGTGAATAACGGTTCCTGTTTTAATTTATCCAGCCTTCCCTTCTCACCTAATCTAATGGCTCTTTCATATATTCATTACTAACTCAAAAGCATACATCTCCTAGAGATAACCTACTCATGCCCACCGAATTTGAGAAACACTCTGGGGCCAACACTGGTTCCCCAGACAAGGCACTCTTACCTCTGCCCAGTCAAACGCCCAACCCAACCAAGGGCATCCCTGTTCGTAAACTGCTTATCCTGCTTCTAGCATCTGGCCTGCTCTATGTCTTTCAATGCCCTCCTTTCAACACCTCCTCTGGTTCAAGACATCACCCTCACCATGGGAAGCACCCGCTGTTTGGGAAGTATGCTGAAGAGGCATTTCTGTCCGTCTTTCTCGTTCTCTTGTAGTGGGAGGTTCGCCTAATTATGCTCTGTAGCACCATTCCTACCAGCGAAGAAGCAATCAAGGCGTCCAGACTCTTTGCAACAAAACCTCACATGGCCGGTACTCCTGGCGATCTTGACACAGCGAAGGACTTCTTGAAATTGTTGCAAAGAGAACTGGATATCTCCCCTCCCTCCTCTGATCCTTTATTTGCTGCAGGTTCTTCTGACTCTCAACATGCTACTCGTTCGATCTCAAAGTCCCACAAAGCCAATGCATGGATTGACACATACTATCCGATGATGAACACCCCCCTTGATCGGAGCCTCCAAATCGTCGACCCCAACGGAACAGTGATTTTTGACGCGGACTTGGTCGAATTCTCTGATCCCGCAGACCCAGAAGCTGCCAGGTACTCTGACGATGTGCCTACCTTTCACGGTTTAAGCAGAGGCGGCGATGTCACTGGAAAACTTGTCGACGGGAATTACTGCACACAGGAGGTTGGTACTATTTTCACGATACAGGCGGACACCGACTTATCCTCCCTTCTGTCAGGATTACGGGAACCTTGTTGCGAAAGGTATGTCATTTACCTCGAGGCAGACACTACTTTATCCTCAATTGGAACCTGGGAGATGTCGATTTGAATGGTACAATCGTTATGTGCCGTTATGGAGGCATATTTCGTGGTCTTAAGGTGACTTCCATCCATTAATTAAATCAAAGTTGAAGGGCTACAAAATGAAAATATAGGTTAAAGGAGGGCAAGGTATACCTTTCCCCCTTTTCATTGAGCGTGATGATAATGTAATTGACTTGTAACCCTCCAACAGAACTAGGTGCTTCCGGCGTTTTGATTTATTCTGATCCGCGAGACGATGGAACGGTGACCGTAGAGAATGGCTACTTGCCGTAAATTTATCTTCAACGTCAAATCTGAATTTGTAGGTCTTACACAAGCGTAGATATCCTCACGGACCTGCTCGCAACCCAACTTCCGTGCAGCGTGGAAGTGTCCAGTATCTCAGTATCTATCCCGGAGACCCAACCACTCCAGGATATCCCTCATACGAGAATAGTACGAGAACAGATGGCTCCAACATCCCATTGATCCCCAGTTTACCTATCTCTTGGGCAAATGCCGGTAGCATGTTTAAAACTCTCACTAGCGGTGATGCATGGGAGGGGAAACTTGTCAGACTCGTCAACAATGGTGAGTCTTCCATCGTTGTACTGAGTCAGGCAGCTGACGTTTCTCTACAGTTGATACTCGGGTTATTCCTATCTGGAATACCATGGGTGTTATCCCAGGATTCATCAAGAATGAAGTGGTAATAATTGGCAATCATAGAGATGGTCAGTGGTTTTTTGCTTTTCAAATGTTCTATTTCTAATTTGAATTTTTTTATATATAGCTTGGGTACGAATTCTTATGATCATTGTTGCGAGAATGTTTCTGAGGTGAAGTAAACTGCAGGTGATGGGAGCGGCCGATCCTTCCAGTGGTACTGCAACGATGCATGAGGTGGTCCGTGGCTTGGGTCATCTTTTGCGTAATGGTTGGAAACCATTAAGGACCATTGTCATTGCCAGCTGGGATGCAGAAGAGGTTGGGATCACTTTATTGTTTATTCGCTTTTATTCTAATTACTTCTTAAAGTACGGCCTAATCGGAAGTACAGAATGGGGCGAGGATTTCAAGGATTGGATCGACAATAATGTCGTTGCGTATCTGAATTTAGGTGTGAAATATAATTTGAATAGCCTACTATGACGTTGGCCTGATAACTTCTCTAGATTCCTCTGTTTCTGGGTCCCGACTTGGTGCATCTGGATCCCCTCTTCTTGCTCACTTCATTCGTGACACTGCACAGCGAATTCCTCACCCTACAGATCCAGACCGTACACTTTGGGACGCTAGACTGGATTCTGGTTCTTTCTTTGGGGTCTTACCGAATAGCACGGACAAACTCAACAATGAAGCCATCACCATCCGAGAAATGGAAGTTGCCATGGCGGATGAGGTTGGTGTATCACCCCTTGGGTCCGGCAGTGATTATACAGTGTTTCTACAACGAAGTGGAGTAAGCAAAGTTATTATTAATGTTAAATGTATTCGCTGATTTTCTCCAACACAGATTCCAAGCACTAATGGCGGTTTTGGATCTACCATCCATGATCCGGTCTATCATTATCATTCCATCTTCGACTCCGAAAGATGGCAAGAACTTTACGCTGATCCTGGATTCCATCGTCATGTGTGTTTTGACATCATTTTGACTCTAATCCGGATACTCAAATAAATCAAGGTCGCGGTTGCCAAACACCTCGGACTCCAGACGCTCAGACTTTCCAGCTCTCCACTTCTCCCGTTCAACACCACGCATTATGCTCTCCAAATACAAAGCTATCTTGAGAGGTAATCTTTTAGGTGAAACGCTATTCAAGAGTCTAACATTCTCCCTTTCCAGCGTCGAGAACATTGCTACCGAAGCATCAATCGAGGTGGACTTCAGGGCACTGAAGAAATCCATCAAAGCCCTCCAAAAATCCAGTACCAAGCTTGATAATGCCAAGGCCAAAGTCCAGAAAGATCTCAAGAAGTTGATAAAGCAGTTGAAGAAAAAACATTCTCGTCACCACAGAGTCAAAATGATCTTGAAGAAGAATTTATGCAAAATCAAGAAAATATTTGGCCGTAAATGTTCCTGCCCCGGCAAGAACATCAATCCAGCAAACGCATCCGAGAAGCAAACCGCACATCATGAAATGCTCCTCGGAATGATGCTTCATCAAGGATACTATGGGCACTCAAACACGTCTCAATTGCGATCTTTCCCTCACCATAATCTCCCCTTAAAGCGACTCAGAAAGCTAGTGAAGCAAATTCAAACTGTGAACAAGAAGACGCGTGCTTTCGAAAGAGGTTTTATCTCAGAAGACGGGATCAAGGATAGGGAATGGTATAAGCATTTGGCTGTTGCTCCCGGAAAGTGGTTAGGTTGGTCCAATTTTAGTCTTTAAGTCAAGAGATCCGAATTTGGCTTGCTCATTCGTCTCATTATTAGGTTACGGTGCAACCACTTTACCAGGTTTGACCGAGGCCTTGACATTTGAGAAAAACGCGACTATGGCCCAAGGTGAAGCCGATCGTTTGCAAGACCTTATTGATAAAATTGTGGAAGAAATCAAGATTTGAATTCGATTATTTATTTAATGGACAGAGTCAAGTATTTCCACAGTTTGCCCTGTTTCTTTAACGATTTTCCAATTTATTTGTGTGTATTGGTGCTATCAGCAAATTCAAGGAAATGATGACCCATTATGATGCACTTGTTGAATAATAGGTTTAATATCCTATTCCCGTATCGTTCATGTCAAAAGAATTACCATGGAAACAAGGAATAACATGAAATTTATTACAAAAATAAAGAATACATATCGCGACGATACAATGGCGGTCTTTGGATTGGCACAGGCTGTTATTGACCTGGG